>JBCEWC010012132.1:0-16101 GCA_038996855.1 Solanum aculeatissimum
AGCTTAAAGATTGGAACTTTCTGCTATTTACTTGTTATTTTTGCCCCAATTTGTGTGATTTTTTTGTGGGGGTGGGGTGGGGGGTGTTAAGATGGTAATGGTGTAGTTAATGCTTTTTGTTACTTTTGGAATGAAGTACAAGAAAACCCCATATGAATTTAGCTTCAAGATTGGAACTTTCTGGCTTTCTGCTATTTGCCTGTTATTTTTGCCCCAATTTTGTGTAATTTATTTGGGATTTTAAGATGATAATGACACAGTTAATGCTTTTTGTAACTTTGGGGATGAAGTGCAAGAAAACCCCATAAGGAAAGAGCTTCAAGACTGAAACTTTCTGCTATTTTCTTGTTATTTTGCTCTTATTTTATGTGGACTTTTTGGGCTTTTAATATGGTAATGATGCAGTTAATACTTTTTTGTGAATTTGGGAATGTATGGTTTAGGTAATACCAACCCAAATGAAACGCATTCCTGAAGATGATGAAGGTTCATTGTTTGAGGAGGAGGAAGTGACTGTGGATCCCATTGTGAGAGGTTTCATTAAAGATTGGGATGCCATGGAGGACCTGTTGCATCATGTTCTTTATTCCGGTCTTGGTTGGGAAATTGGAAATGAAGGTCAAATTTTGTTCACTGAACCACTCTGCACTCCCAAGGCGAGCTTTTGATTTTCCTTGAGAACTTTTTTCTGAATTTCTGTTTTTTTTGTAATAAATTTTTTGAGGGCTACTACCAAAATTTCCTTAGAAATTAGTGAATGGTTTTTCATTTTTGAGTATGCAACTGCTAGAAATGATTTCAGTTTCTGCTGTAATAACTACTTTAGTTAGTAATGCACATGACAAGAAAATGATTTAAAGAATTGCATTTTGGATGAGCTGTAATGTCAGCTTAAAAATCTTAACTCCTTTGCTAAGGAATAGTAAACCTTTGGTGTAAGCCCATTTACTCCAGGTCGATGGGCATGATTAGTATAACCTTGGCAACATGTGTTTGTGGACAAGACAGATGGATTAGTCGAGATCGATATTAAAATAAAGAAAAGGAATAGTAACTAAGAGAATATGTCCTAGGTGGCATTGCTTTCCGTAATTCGGTATATCTAGTTATGAAGCTTAAACAGGATTCCTTAAGATTAGTAATTGGCTTGGTCTTATGAGGTTAATAGAATGTCTTGAAATAAAAAATAGTAAGTCATTAGTGCTGGATGCTAGATTTGGCTTATTGTTTTTAACTGCAACATCAAGTTAGTGTCTTTTCTGTGTATTGGTCTGGAAATGTAATCTAATATATATATTGCTGCCTTTGTGTTAACAGGCTGTTAGGGAACAATTGGTGCAGTTGATGTTTGAAACATTCAACATCTCGGGGTTTTATGCCTCTGAGCAGGCAGTATTGTCACTTTATGCTGTGGGACGTATATCTGGCTGCACTGTTGACGTTGGTCATGGGAAAATTGGTATCTGCATTACCTTAAAACTTATCACCCTTCAACATCTTCGTATTTGAAGACTCTTTGCTTTTTCTGTCACTTAAGTCTTCCGTTGCCAGATTTATGCTACTTATGTATCATTAGTTAGCAATATTGTCTGCTTGCTTTTGTTTCTATTTCCTTCAAGTTGCAAAGTATAAGTGAGAAGATACATGGAAGGCTTGAGAATGTGGTTATTATTGCAGTATTGGTTGGAAAAACTTAATAATACCTGTTGGTTTTATTAGTTTTGAGCAAAGGATCAGGGTAATAATCCAATCTGTGGTGACTATGGTTGATATGCCCCTTAATATTCTGCATTTTCTTCATCTATTTATAGTTGAGCCTTTTTGAGCCATACCTATTACAGTCAATGTGGATTTATGAAAAAAATAAATGTACAAATGGGCCCCTTCAACCTTGTTTCTGCCATATCACTCAAGGACGGCACCGCACATGCATCCACAAGAGGCGGTGAATACACCAACCTTAAATATGAGCTCTAGAAAAAGAGAAAGGTATCTGATGAAAGGTTTCAAGCTACTGCCTTCCCTGACTGAGGTAATTTTCACAAAGAACCAGTACCTGGGATGGTTATCACTTTGCTTAGAGGTATTAGGGCACATGTGGGCAGGTGCAATATCCATTGACGAGAAGCATATCCACAAGAAGAGTGTAAAGAAATAGATCAATGGTTGAAGAAGCCTGATTTTGAACCCTAGTCGACTGGATGTGCACGAGTAAAATATTGAGAAATGCAGCTACAAGTTGTATTGAGGACAAAATGAGATGATAACTCCTTTCTTCCCGTTCAATGGGCATGTTCATCTTGTGTTTCCACCTTCTTTGGCCGCGTTCACCATTATTGCCCCAGAGTTTTTTCTCGACATATATTCAAGAGAATTGTGTGTGCGCTACACTTGACACCTGGTGAACAGCACATCTGTATGGAATACAATGATTCTCATGACCTTGAATACTCTCTAGTCATCTTCTTGCATCTTAAAAAGTTGGAATTGGGCTTCTACAAGGAGGATATTAGCTTCCAATGTTGTAATATCACTCTTGCATATAAATGCTACATATTCTTCCGTATAATTAGAGACTTCATCTTTTGAGTTTAGAAGTATTGTAATATGAATGCTCATACTGACACAATTTTGCTTTTGAGAAAATTTGAGCAATAGGAGAAATATCTTTATCACTCATCACTAGTCAGGGTTGGTACCCTTTTGATGCTTACATTTTATAAGATTTATGTTACCTCATCCAAAAAAATGGGCAGGAAGAAAAGAAACTCTTAGCCTCTATTCATATGGAATGGTCAGAACAATGATGTGTTTCTTCTCTTGCCTTAGATCAAGGAACTGTGGGAATTGATTTCGCCCTGGTTGCTATCAGAATTATGACTTCTGCTTATTTTGCTATAATAAATATTCAAGTTCTTTTGGTGCACTTCTTTTCTTCTAAAAGTTAAACTGTTTGTATTCTGTTCTGGAAATGTTGCTTTACTTTTCCTTGTTTTTTCTCCCATCCATGTCAATTCTCAGAGCTCTTCCGGCTTTCTTTTTTGTGACCTTTTAGATATTGCACCTGTCATTGAAGGTGCTGTTCAGCACATAGCATCAAGAAGGTTGGAAGTTGGGGGTTTGGATTTGACAAAGCTACTGGCAAATGAGCTTAGTAAATCAAATCCCACTGTGAAACTCAATATTTCTGATGTTGAAAAATTGAAAGAGCAGTATGGATGCTGTGCTGATGATGATATTGCCTATGAGAAACTTCAACAATCGTGCCTGGAAGAGAAGCATACTCTGCCTGATGGCCAGGTTTCTGTGCCCTACTTTTCAGCTTATAAGGGACCATTTTACAAAGTTGATAGAAAACCAGTCCATTGTATTATAATACATCTTTAATATCTAGAACTTATTCTCATTTTCTTTAAAAAATATCTAGAACTTACTCTAGTTTCTTAAGGTAAACACAAGATTTTGTTGTCAAACTGCTGAAAGAAATCCTTAATTCGATTTGCCCACAAGGACATTGTTATTTAGAACAAGCCAGTACATTACTGCCTTTGAACTCTCCTTTCTGATCGTCTTGTTCTAGCAAAGAGGCTTAAAACTTCCATTTGTGAATTCTTTTGGTGGCCCATTATGGGGTTGAAGACTGATCTGGTTTTAAAATTTCTAGAATTGATGTCTTTCAGTGCCCCATTATGAGGTTGGGGACTGATTTGACTTTAAAATTTACTTGGATTGATCTTAGATGTATTAAGGATCAAAGGGAATTAAAGGAACAAGGCAAGCCTATACAAGGAAAGTTAGAAAAGATTGAGAAAATGGGGTCTTACCATCAATGTGAACAATGATCCTTGAATACCATAGAACTACATAGATATCTGAAAAGAGGAACTAAAGCCTGAGCTTTTTGCATTCGACCAAACACCTTACATTAATAGCAGTAAGGAGTGGCATTTTAGGATCATCATGTATTCCAGTTTAACGGTTTTGATTAAAAAAGATCTTGTTGGCATTCATTTATTGTCGTTCTGTCATCCTTACTTGCACGTAGAACAGTCGATGTCTGAATGAATCTCATTATATTTCTTGTACTTTAGGTAATCAAAATTGGAAAAGAAAGATATACTGTTGGAGAGGCATTGTTTCAACCATCTATACTGGGTAATGATACTCATGGAATAGTTGAGCAGCTTGTTCATAGTATTTCGTCTGTGTCATCTGAAAATCACCGTCAGCTGTTAGAGAACACTGTACTTTGTGGTGGCACTGCTACTATGACCGGTCAGTGCTGTTCATCTCTTTGTTTAATTGAATGTGATTGACGAATGCTCTTATTTTCCTATATTTCTTCGTGTCTGTTTTATTGGATGTATTTGAAATGCCTTTATGACAGACAGTCCTTTTCTCGTTCAAATTAAGGCAACTGGATGTATCGTGTAGTAAACTTTTATCGATAACAAGAAGAACACGATAGCAATAATAGTAACTTGAGGTAGATCAGTGCAGAATATCACATTGAAGAGAAGTAAAATTTGTTCCTCCTCCCCATCACTACTTAGGTTAACATATATCGCGAATGAGTGTAAGGTAAAGAGAGGAAAGGTAACATAGAGTCTCTTGTAAGTAGAAAAGGATAGATATCTCTTTTGATCTTGTAAATTTGGGTGCCAACATAGCTTTTGTGCTGATGAATATACTGTTACCATTACAAAGAATCAATAATTAAACTTTGTGTTTCTCATGGTTGCAGGGTTTGAGGAACGGTTTCAGAGAGAAGCTACCCTTTGCTCATCAGCAGTTCGTCCTTCGCTAGTAAAGGTATCTTTGTTGTTGACAGCTTAGGTTCTTTTTGCCTCTTTGCAATGATCAATCTTATATGTTCTCCTTGTCACAATACCATACCGCTTTTATATTTCCATCACAGAAGCAGTCCATCATGGCAGACGTAGTGTTGTCAGCCCAAGTCATTGCAAAAACTCCAACTTAGAGAGGAAATGGTTTCAACTTTTAACCGAGAAGTTTGTCTAGAGCCCTTTGGGCCAACCACAACCACTGCTCTACCCTTCTCCATTTAAATACTGGACTTAGTTCGCTCAGCACAAGGCTCGAAGTTGTAAGGGAGGATGTGCTAAGAAGGGCATCCTCCTCTTAGCGCGAGTTTTCCTTAGCCTTTGTTTAAGTTCCTTTAATGGAGTTGAACCAAATCAGGAACTACCATGTTGCTTCTCTAATTGAAAAGTGTTCATCCATTACTAAATTTTGTTTTTCTGATATTCTTACAGCCTCCAGAATACATGCCAGAGAACTTGACTTCATATTCAGCATGGATTGGTGGTGCCATACTTGCCAAAGTTGTCTTCCCTCAAAACCAGCACATAACTAAAGCTGATTACGACGAGAGTGGACCTTCTGTTGTTCATCGAAAATGCTTTTGAATACTAGGATCGACTTCTCGTTGCAGTTGTAGTTGTAGTTGCAGTTGCAGTCACAATCCTGTACAAGTTAGTAAAAAACTAGAGCCTGCTTTACTTCTTCAGTTGATTTATCTTGCTTGCACATTTGCAAGGGACATTTTTCTCTTTTTTTTTGGCTGTAAACTGCACCAACAGGTTATCTATTTTGCCCTTAACTAGATGTCTCGAATTTTAATCTTGAATATTGAAACTCCCGGTATTGGCCATAATTCACAAGAACATCCTGTAGTCTTAGTAAGAGGGGGAAGGGTAGGATTAAGGATTTACCTGGTGTGAGATAACATTGTTCGAGGAACTCTAGATGTTGTCGGAGTAAAGGATCGTCAACAACAACGTTCTAGTGCATTATAAATTCTTATCTTATCCAAGACAATTTGATGATGCCATGCAAATCGCTAGAAACATGTGAAGTGTATGGCTAAACCCAATAACGAAAGTTTCGTAAAGGGACTGGAGCAGGCTACCATGAGACAAAAGATCTTCTTTCTAAAGAGATTTGATTCGGAACTCTTATATATCCAAGGTTTAATATATACAGTATCCCTGTCTCGTGAAGATAAAGATATCAATCTGTGTTATTCTCGAACACAAATTTGGAACTTACAAAAACTTAGATTATCAAAAATTTCTAAAAACATTAATCATCTCCTTAATCTCAATATAACAAGGATTAATTGGAATTGGATAATCATGATTATCACCTTCATCCCTTTGATAATCATCATCTTCAAGTGCTTCATCCTCAAGTTCCGTTTCTTCTACCTCCTCCTTTCTTCTTCGTTCTGCTTTAATCCAATCTCTCATACACACTATCATCTCCGTCGCCGATCTAGACAATGAGCCGTTATTGTCATCAATCTGCGCGATTTCCGATTCCACCATTGAAATAACTGGAACACTTAGCACATCCCGAGCCATTTTGGAAATAATCTGGGAAAATTGTGAGTAATCCTTCCACCATTGGAGAACATTGATACCAGAAGATTCATGGCGAACGCCCTGATTCAGATACGAATTAAGCTGATTAAAATCAGATTTACTTAGTAAATTATCCCTAAAACGTTTCATATAATTTATTTTTTTAGATTTAGAAATATTTAATTTATCATTTTTTATTAATTGATTATAATAATTAAATAATTTTTCTATATTTGAAAATAAATTAGATTTAGCAATTTCTAATTCCTCTCCAATTTCTAAACATTCATATAATACTCTTGTAAATTCTTTTGCATAAATTAATTTTAAATCAGGATTTAATACAGCACAAATTTGAAAAATAGGTGGCATAGGAATAAAATATTTTTTTATTTTTTCCTTTATCGCGATAATAACGTCTTTATAAATTTCATTTTCCTTATATTCAGAAAGCGAAAAACAAAATTCAGTTATATGACTTAAAATACTACAAACATTAGGATCATCACAATTAGTAAAAAATTCTTGAATAATATTATGAAATTTTAATAAAATTTTGACAATAAATTCAATAATATTCCAATCTAAATCAATTAAAAAATTAGTTGAATTTTTAATATAATTATTATATGTAGTAGATATTGGCTCCCTATATTCATATGCAATATTTAACATAATATATAAAGAATCCCATTTTGTAGAAATATCTATAGGTATTTTTTTTGGTTTAAGATTAAATTTTTTGCAATTTTTCCTAAATTCTTTAATTCTTGTTGAATTATTTTGAAAAATAAATATAATTGCTCCTCTAATTTTGGTAATATAAGAATTAAAAAAATCAATAATATCATGTACAATTAAATTAAAAGTATCACATATAGGTTTAACATAAAAAATTCCATTTAAAGTTGAAATATTATTAAAAATATTAGAAGAATTATTAAAAGAAATACACATAATTTTATTATTAAGACCATACAAATTTAAAATATCATTAATAGATGAAATAATAAAAGGAGTATTATTTTTATCTTTAATAAAACGACAAGCAATAATGCGTTTTTCCATTATCCAATTAGAATTTATCCAATGACATGTAATTATTAAATAATTTAAATTATGAATATCACAACAAATATCAAGTGCAAGTGAAACTCTACAATCAAGTTTGGAAAATAAATATCGCAAGTATCGTTGATATTGCATATACAAATTCAAAACATTATTATTGCGAGTAATTCTAGGAATACCATTAATCAAACGATTAGCATATAATCTATTGATATATGTATTAAAATCTTTAGCACAAGTAAAGTTTAAAGGTGTTTCACTAGCTATTGATTTTGTAACTTCTTTTTTATATTTCTTATTCTCGAAAAATAACGAATCATCATCAATAGTTTTTTCCATACTAGAAACCTCCTTAGATTCTTTTTCCTCTTCAATGGATACACTTTCGTGATTATTATTATGCGTACAATGTTCTACATCTTCACTATCATCTGAAGAATCTTCTTCAGACTTACGAGGAAGTCGTTGATTAACAGTATTAGATGTCTTACCTTTATTCTTATGCCCTCCTTTAAACATACCTTTACTCGAAGACATAATACAGATATAAAACAACAAATACTAACAAATTCAACGATAATGAAATGAGATAGAACGAGTTTACCAAAATGCCTTATCAAGTCAAAAGCAGACAACAAACCGTCAAATAGCAATTTTTGAGAGAGAGCTTAAAGTGAGTGGGGAAAAATGAAATTAGTAGGTGTATTTATAGTTGGAGGTTTGGGACTAAAGTGTAATTTCATAAAGTTATATGGTAAGTAAAAATATATCCGTTATTGGGCCGTTTGCCCAACGGCTAGTAAGGCCTGACGGGCTCTTAATGGGTTGGGCCGGTTCCGGTTCCGGTTCCTGGTTCCGGTATAGGGGTAAAATTGGAAATTGAACCAAATTAGGGTTTTTCAATATTATATACTTTCGCCTCTTTCTTCTTCCATTTGTCTTCTCTTTCAGCAGCAGCGGCAGGAACAGCAACAAAACCCTAATTTGAAGACCCAATCATGGTAGGTTTTTCTCCTTTTTTCTGTTTTTCAATGTTGAATTTGCTGTATATTACTCTTTGTATTGTGAAATTTTGTTATCAGATGAGGATTTTTTTGTATTTAGTGTGAAGTTTTGTTGTTAGATTTACATTGTTTGAGGTAAGTTTTGAGGCTTTTGGGATGGAATTGATGAACTATTAGGTTTTCATCTGATTAAAGTTTTGTTTTTTCTCTGTTTTTTGGGTCTGTTCAAGTGTGATTTTTCAGAGATATGACTAGTATAGGTACTTTGAGTTTTTCTGTGAATAAAAAAACTAAGTTTAGCAGTTGATACTGGTTTGTGGCCATAAGTATATCGTCTAAGTGGTGGGGAGGGTTAAGGGCGGGGTCGTTATCCACTGAGTTTTGAACTGTGAGCTACTGAACCTCCAGGAGTTCTGTTATTAAAAAAAAAGAGAGCCTTGATGTGTCGACTTTCCGACGTGGAGAGATTAGATTCTTTTAGTGGTACTTGAATTGTTATTTTCTGGGGCTTTTTCTGTGAATTATAAAGTTATTGTAGCTCCTCTGGAGCTGTGGCCTAGTTGTTAGAGCTTAGGTGGTGATGGATGGGTTAGGCTCTCGTTACGCAAAAGCATGGTATCTAAGTGGCAAAGGGTTGCTTTTGCTGGCAAAAACATGGTATTTAAGTGGCAAAGGGGTGAGGGCGAGCTCATTATCCACCGAGTTATTGAACCTCTAGGAATTTTCTGTTATGAAAAGAAGTCTCGATGTGATTTCATGATGTGGAGATATTAGATTCTTCTAGTGGTATTTATAGTGTTATTTAATCCAAGGTTTTTTAGTCCTTTTGTAGTTTCTATTGAAGTAACTGGATTTTAACCCCTCTAGATTCCTTTCTGAACTTTGTCAGCTCCCAGACTCTTAGCTAGCAGTTTAAGAGCATTATGGATGGTAAAAGAAATGAAGTTTGATAATTTGATTATAGCTTATAACTTGATGAATGTGATTTCTTGTTTTCCTTTTCCTTGCTTTTTCCTTCACACGTTAGTTCTTACTCGTTAGGCAGGCAAATGTTTCATGTTCATTACCATTTGATTTGTTAAGATTGCTACGAACTACTTTCTGCAAATTTCTGTCCTTGTGTTGAATGCTTAACTGAACCTTTCTTTTTTGGTTTCAGCCGAAGCAAATCCATGAGATCAAGGATTTCCTCCTAACAGCTAGGAGGAAGGATGCACGATCAGTCAAGATCAAGAAGAACAAGGATATGGTTAAGTTCAAGGTTCGCTGCTCCAAGTACCTATACACACTCTGTGTGTCCGACTTTGAGAAGGCTGACAAGTTGAAGCAGTCACTTCCTCCAGGTATACTCATCTATACCTTTGTTGCGTTGTTCCAGTTGGCTAGTTTATTTGCTCTATTGTTGTTGCTAATCATCGATGATGATGAATCTCATTGTAGGTTTGAGCGTCCAAGACCTTTGAAGATGGAAGACTTGATCTGTTTTTCTCCCTTAGATTGATTAGAGGATACTCGAGAATTCGAAGAACTTGTGTTTGTTCCTTCACCATTTTCTTATTCCATCGAATGTCTAAAGTGTTCATTTTAGATATTGTGTTGCTTTCTCCTTTGACTTTATTTTGAACCCTTATGATATTGACAAGAAATTTTGGTTTTTGGATGTCAAAATTTGGTTAATTTGCTCAAAATTCTGTCTCTTTGGAATTAATAGCATCATCTTTACATTTTCTCAAAAGGGTGTTTGATCAATTGCCGATTCAAAAATATATAGTTCGTTGATTCGGTTTGGTTATTTTTCAATTTTTTTAACAAATTCAAATCCAAACAAAATCAATTTATTTAATCGATTCATACATTGGCTATAATGAAATATATATTGATTATATATGTCTATATAATGAATGATTATTTTTTTTAATAATTATTTTGACCGAAAGGTCATGCACCATAATTATTCCTTTGTTTCTATTTTATGTCACAATCATCAGGGGTAATTAAGAGAATTTGGTTCTTGCCAAAATTGGATGCAGCTACATGCCAATAAACAGACAGAATATAAGTCCAACCAATAATAAACTCCAATAAATGAACTTAATTAGTACATCATAAACTCACCAAACTTTGATCAATAATATCCATTATTTTTGCTGTATATATCATTTTTCTTAAAATATCTGCAAACATTATTCAAAATTATATAAAAAGAAACATTCATTTTGTTAAATATTAATGTGAGATTTTTAAAATTCTTTGAAACTTCCCACACATTAAAACTGGTGCATTAATCAAATTATACTGAGTATATGATGTGATGTCCTTTTTTATTATTTTTTTTGGTTACCATTTGCCATCAACATTTATGGGACTTTTGAAAGTCTAATATAAATCAAGGGTAAATTAGGCAAACATCACTGGGATTTTGTTATTATTTTCTCTCTCTGCAATTTCTTGTCAGATATATCAGTTTCACTTTAGGAAAGGATTTCTTTCTCCTCAAAGTAGGTGTTCGCTCCGCAACACAAACAAGTTGAGATGCGACGTCGATCGCATCGGGTGGGGCCATTCTCCCAGAGCAGAGCTTGAAGCAAGGGTCAGAACTTTAGGCAAGGCCTCTAATATACAATTTGCTTCTTTTCACTCTCTGCCCTCGCTTGCCAGATATACAATTACATATGTATAATGGTTACACATATATAATTATTTGATAAATATACACATGTAATTTGATAGTTATACCTATATAATTCGGTTCTCTCCATTCTCTCGCTCGCCTCTCTCCTCCAGGGGCAGCTCAAGCACATTAGTGGCCTAAAGCGAAAATCTAATTGAGGCTTTAAATTTTTAAAAATAAATTAATATATTTTCTTACGATTTTTATTCTTCTATCTCTTTGAAATGCAGAATTGTTTTAAAATAATTATAATTAATTTCATTCTGTAATTCTTTTGAATTGATCATATAATCATACTCCAGATGTACCAAACTTATTCTAATATTTTTTTTCTTTTTATATGAAGTAAATAATCTTTATTGTTAATAGTACTTACTTGGTAATTTTTTTTAAAAAATCTATAATCTATTATTACTAAAATAAAATTGAGGCCCCTCAAATTTGAGGGCTCAAGACGAGTAAAGATCCAGTCAAGTAATATTGGGTCAAGTAATGTTCAATGGTATTGTAGATGCTTGCCATGTGTACCATAAAATAATTCATGATTGTGATTCATCTAGATCTATATATTCATCAAAATAGTTAAAAATAACAAATTAAACATTAAATTTTTAAATATGCAACTTAATAAATTTTCTCAAGAAAATTATTTAAAAAGATAAAAAAAAAATCTTGAGATAATTTATCTCTCAAAAGATAAAAAAAAATTCTTGAGAAAATTTATTTGGTTGCATATTTAAAAATTATCTTTTGAGAGAACTATACCTATAACTAAAAAATTTGTATTCATATTTAAAAAGATAAAAAAAAAAAAAATCTTGAGTAAATTTTATTAAATTGCATATTTAAAAAGTTAATGGCTAATTTGTCATTTTTAATTATTTTGATGAATATATAAATCTAGATGAATCACAACCATAAATTATTTTATGGTATACATGGCAAGCATCTACAATACCATTAAACATTACTTGACCCAATATCACTTGACTGGATCTTTACTCGAGATATTTACCTTTTTTTCTAACACTGTCGTGCCACCTCTGCTCTCCTCCCCCAACTTGTTTGTGTATTTAATTTGGATATATAAAAAAATAAATGGTCATTTCTATAAAAACCAAACTCATATTTACTAAAGTAAACAACATTTTAGACTTTATAACTTCTATATCATAGAATTGATCCTCCACATTACAATTAACGTAGCTCTCAAATTTGCCTTTGTTTCTGCTATTGTAAGCTTAGCATGGTGGTGCTGCTTACGCCACAACCGTATCAATAATAACATCGAAGCTCCATCATCACCATCACCATCACCAACTATGAACGCGTTGACCGACATCCAACTTAAGGATGTCTAACAAACATACAAGAATGTCATCAAAATTCCCAAGTAAGTGTTTAAAAGCTGATTATAAGGATCATGTGTTTGGATTGATGCATGCATGTCCTTAAAGCTATTTACAAAAATATAAATATAAATCATCTAAAAGTATTCTTACATATATAAAAGAATTACAAATCATGAAAAATAGAATAAAATTTTTTTTATTTAAAAAAAGAGTATTTTGGAGCGGCTAAATTTCATCTTATCGAGGACATGACCGTATAGATAGAAAAGAGTTGATCGGAGATCGCGTATAAGGGTAGAAGGTTAATAGGCTAATAGAGATAAAATGATGTATGACCATGTGTTATGGTAAGTTTTATTGTTTGTCTTACATTTGTTACTTCTATTATATTTTTGTATATTTTATTTTATAAATACTCTTAATATGTATCAAACGCGTTACTTACACAAACAAGTCAAAAAACATGTGTATATTGTAATATAATAATTGTTCCTTTGTTAATAA
This sequence comes from Solanum aculeatissimum, assembly GCA_038996855.1. Lineage (NCBI taxonomy): Eukaryota > Viridiplantae > Streptophyta > Magnoliopsida > Solanales > Solanaceae > Solanum > Solanum aculeatissimum. Next base: position 12,989 of record JBCEWC010012132.1, read on the forward strand.
TTAAGAGGCAAGAGTTTTCTATATTGATTCGGGGGAAGCTACGGGTGTAACGATCCGAAAATTTTTGAAAGCACTTGATTTTGAAAACCATAACAAATAAAATATTTATTTTGTGACGGTTGTCGCGGATGTTCTAAAAATCGGACACAAAATACTCGTGGCATATATAATGGTAGCATTTTACAAAAACAACCAGAAAAAATATGTTCTAACCATCAATGATGATGAATCTCATTGTAGGTTTGAGCGTCCAAGACCTTTGAAGATGGAAGACTTAAATCTGTTTTTCTCCCTTAGATTGATTAGAAGATACTCGAGAATTCGAAGAACTTGTGTTTGTTCCTTCACTATTTTCTTATTCCATCTAATGTCTAAAGTGTTCATTTTAGATATTGTGTTGTTTTCTCCTTTGACTTTATTTTGAACCCTTATGTTATTGACAAGAAATTTTGATTTTTGGATGTCAAAATTTGGTTTATTTGCTCAAAATTCTGTCTCTTTGGAATTAATAGCATCATCTTTACATTTTCTCAAAAGGTTCTTTGATCAATTGTCAATTTAAAAATATATAATCCGTCGATTCGATTTGGTTATTTTTTGATTTATTTAATTGATTTGGTTTGATTTTTCGAATAGAATACATTACCAATAAGAGAAATTTTCATAATCTATTCAAACTTCTTCTATCCAACAAAAAAACTAATTACTTATACATGTGCTATACAATAAAACTTGTCAAAAATTATAAAATATATACATGACTATACAATATAACTTACGATATAGTCTGACCGAAAGAAGTGCAAAGTAGACGCTATGGCAATACTACTATTTTTGTAACCCCCCATCTATTGTACTAAATCAACTAGAGGCGAATGTCTGGTACTTACTATATTAGGAAGAGAAACTCCAGTAATGTTATTTCCCCTGGTCGGAATGTGGCCCAAATATTACTAACAAGGCCATTGGCCTAGTTTTTATTATTATAAAAATGAATTATATTAACCAAAAAAAAAGAAAGATGATGCACCGTAATCGCGTCATCGTCCCAAGGAAAAGACCATTGAAAATTATATAAAAAGAAACATTCATTTTGTTATATATTAATGTGAGATTCAATTTAATAAAAAGAAACAATGTTGCACGTTTTCCTAGAAAAGTCATCGTCCCTATCACTTGTATAAATACCTAACAAGTAAACAACATTAATTTACACTATTATAACTTCTTGTCATGGAATTGATCTTCCACATTACTATTAATGTAGCTCTCAAATTTGCCTTTGTTTCTGCAATTCTAAGCTTGGCATGGTGGTGGTGCTTACGCCGCTGCCAGAGCAACCGTATCAATGATAACGCCGAAGCTCCACCACCATCATCACCACCACCACCAGCGGCTATAAACTCGTCGATCGACATCCAACTTCAAGATGTCTAACAAAGTACTTCAAGAGTACTCCAAAGTAAGCAAAAATCTAAACACAACAATTTCAACTTTTGATTGTACAATCCGTTTGGATTAGTTGATAATAAATTTCATAAATGGCAAACATATAAAGCCTAGTTAAGCTCTATAGCTATAGTTTGTGTAACTATATTTCGTAACTATAGTTATAGTAGCATTTGTATGATTCGCGTAGCATTTGTATACATTTGTATAATTCAATATACAATTTGCAGTTTTTGTATAACATTTATGTATTTCGCTACACTATTCGCGCACAACGTTTGTGTAATCATGCACAACATTTGTATATTTCAGTATACAAATTGATTCACGCATAATGTTTGTGTAATCGCGCATAATGTTTGTATATTTCATAATACAATTTGATTCGCGCACAACATTTGAATATTTCATAATACAATTTGATTCAAGCACAATTTTTGTGTAATTGCACACAGTGTTTATATAAATCGTGTGAATATACAAAACTCAAACTGTTTTAGTTTTGATTTAAACCCCAAAAAAATTTAATAATTTTCAAGCTATAGTAAGATATTATTGATTTAATAACCAAAATATTCCTTCATTTTTTTTATTTTTTTTAAATTGGGGGTAAGGGAAGGGAAAATGGGGAGGGGATTACAAACACAAGCATACCACAAATTCATAGAAATACCTTCTTCTTTTTTAAATTGTAGTTTCAAAATATAAGAGGAGCTCCTCTGTTTATAATCAAGAAAGGGTAGTATGAATAGGTGTTTATTGTGTCTTATCAGAAAAGTTATAATCCTACAAAAAGTCACATCTTATCGAAAAAATCACAACTTTTTAAAAAATTATAACCATTCAAAAAAGCTATATTAATTCATCGAAAAAGACATAATCCTTCAAATAAGGCATAATCTTTTAATTTACATGTTTGTCTTATATTTAATTGAAAAAAAAAAGAAAAAATTATAAAAGTACACAACCTATTTTACCTAAATATCTTATATTCCCTACCTTAAAAAAAATTACACAAATCCCTCATTTTTTAAATTTATCTCTAATATTCAGATACTTAGAATAAAATAATTTACACACAACTTCTCACATATTTAGTTACAGTTTTTTACCATTTTTTATGCCTAAATTACAGGAAAAAATATATAATGGAAGTTTTTTTAGTCAAACATCCAATCACATTAATTACATTTCAAATTTTAACCAAAATTTTAGTACTAATCCAGATACCAAGAGGTTGTCTTCTACACCATGTCTACTTTATTTTTTTTTAATTTTCACCATTTTTCTTGATTGTTAACTGTTAATCAACATTTTGTGAAAAAAATTCTTCCATAGGTGTTCAACGAAGGTGAAAACCAACAAATTTCAACCGTCGGTCATCAGGAAGTTGGCGATAACCACCAACATTCAACCCTCGAAAATCAAAAATTTGCCATTGAACACCACTGTCTGTTGCATATGTCAATATGAAGGAGACGGGGTCATCTTCAAAATATCCAACCAAAAAAGTATCATCTTCAAAATCTCCAACCAAAAAATCACATGCAAACAAAAAGAAAAATGTTGAACCGACTCTACGTCGGGCCCCTTTACCAAAGGTCAGTTATTTTGCCCTAAATTGATACTTTAGTTTTTTTTTCTAAATTATTTGGGAATTTTGA
>JBCEWC010012133.1:424-16100 GCA_038996855.1 Solanum aculeatissimum
CCCCCCCCCCCCCCCCCCCCCCCCCCCCCCCCCCCCCCCCAACTTAATTATACTTTGTTTGATTAATCGCAAATTTAATTTTGAATATCTCACTTTATCTCATCAAACTTAAAATTATTTTACTTTAATATTTAGTCGACTAATTTTGTTGACCAATATTACATAATTGTCCCTATGTGTTATATGTCCTTATTCACATAGTCGATCTCAAACCACGATAAAGGAAGAAGATTACGGCAAGTCGTCAATGGATGTTAGGACATGCTTACTTACATCACATTGATGACTAGACAAGATCATGATAGTGAAAATCCATATAATCGAAGCCAACTATTTGGATTTGAGACACAACAAGATGTATTGTATTGCCCTTTTACAACAAGAAAATAGAAGTTGGATAGGTTAAATTTGGGAGAAAACTCCCGTGTAACTCCACAAGTGGAGTATGCGAAAGATAATGTATAGGAAAAGAGTTTAGAGTTTATTTTATTTGTATATACAATACAAATAAAATATAATCAAATATCTTTCTTATACTTTTATTTATTCATTAAAAATAATAATTGCACATACAACCAAACTATAAAGTTTGAAAAATGCAAATACACATCTTTTTGCATGTAAAAATAAACACAAATTACCTTTACATCATCCCCCACCCCCCACCTACCCCACTTCAATTACAAACTTTTAATATAATATTTTAGAAGGAAAAGTTGAGCATGTCCATGCTTAAGTTTTCCATCATGAGAGTCTCCATAAAACCACAACTATAATTTGGAGTCATGTTCTTATTATTGTAATTTCCAAATTTATTGGGCTTAAAGGGACAACTTGAAGAAATAGCCACAATTGGAATGTTGTCACAATTGCACATTTCAATCATATAGCCATTTGGATCATGAAAAAATACTTGATCCACTTTGATCCCTTCTTCCTCTACAATTGTTGTCACATACCTTATTCCCATCTCCTCTAACCTCTTCTTCACCAAATTAACATCACTACACTGCTTGATACCAAAAACATGACATAGTAGGTGTATTATCAGCGTGTGGTCCAGTTGTCAATAATATAAAGTGCAGTAATAATTACGAGAACTAGATCAAGACTTAAATTTCAACAGATACAAAAGGCGCTAATGTGGGTGACTTCTTCTCATTTATCTAACAGGTAGATAGTCGAAAAATGTGCATGTTGAATTAGTTTGTAATATTTAGAAAAGTCATCTTTCAAGTTCTATAAATATAACGACTATCCTGAAGTTAGTATACGAAAGATGGGATATATAGTATATATATACTAGGGTTTTGTCAAGGTCCTTTTTTTTCAATTTTGTCTTTCTATTTTGTTTCTAACAGTAAAAGCTAGCTCGAAGATCATCACTATAAAAATGAAAATAATAAAAAGAAATTGCATACTCCCTCTTTTTAGTTTATATATGATCGTGTTTGACTAGACGTAGAAAAATTAAAAAAAGAAAAACTAGTAATTTAATTTTTACCTGAAAGGAAATGTGATTATCCTTTGGATTAATAGGCCTTGTCTCATCCAAGTTCCCCATGGTTTTATTCTCAAGCAAGTGAATCCCAATGCCATAATTGTAAAGCCTTCCAAATTTCAAAGTTTATGAATATACCCCAACATATAAAAAAAAAATTAGACTATCAATATATATAATTAACGAGTTCAACTGAATTCAGTATTTTCAACGTGAAGTATATATGTTGGAAAATAGTATGGGGAGTACTCCACTCATAAAAGGTGATACTTAACCCTACATCAATTAGTTAGACCTAGGTCTTACTAAAACCCTTGTATGTGACCTATATAAATAATACATAATTATGATGTAGGAAAATTCATTTGTATCATGAAAATTCTCGATGATGGATGACTCGAATACTAAAATTGAAACAAATTTTAAATATTAAATATTAAATTCTGTATAATTTTTTAAAATAAATATAGCGTGTACATATAGTATTAACAATCTAAAAAGAAATTAGACGTATCGAATTTAAATTTTGAATATCTATACTAACCAAGCTCCATGAAACTTGAAAGAAGAAGGGCGTTTGACAGGACAAAATCCTAATACATCTTCAAAGAATCTCATAGAATTCAACACATCTTTCACCAACAAAGAAACATGATTCAATGAAAGTAGAGGCAAAGCTTGGCAACTCATTTCCTCAATCTCCATATTCATCTTAATATATTTTCTTCTATTCTTTTTTTTCACTTTATATAACTTAAATAATTTGTGTTTGATTGATCAATTTAGCGTAAGATGTTGTTTATTTATAAGTGCATGCATTGGGAAAGCTTCTATTATTCAATTACATACATTTAGGAACCTTCCTAGAAAGTTCTTGTCATTGAGTACTATAGGACAAATATGTGTGTAGATATTTAAGTTGCGTAAAAGTGAACGTAAAAGGATTTAAGTTATATATATTGATAGTCTAAAGAATTTTTATATTTCGATATTTTTTTAACAAAATGATCTAAGTCTTTACGGTTAAAAATAATTTACCTTGGATTTTAAAAGATATCATTTAGTGTAAAAATAAATTAATAAATTAACAAATAAATAATAAAAGAATCTTTGTAAAATATCAAGAAAAATGATCTTAGACTCTAATATTTATTTTGTACATATGTAGCCTACATCCATTGCACCATTAAAACGAAGGACGACATATATATCCAAAGAAATTTTACAAGTTGAGTTTAGAGAGGATATAGTGTTGCAGACCTTACCATTAGCTCGTAGGGAAAATGATTATTTTTAAAAAGCCCTTGGTTTGATCGAGTACAACAAATCTAAGTACAAAGAAGAAAAAATAGTGAAGATAATCTTTTCAATGTGAAATTCAAATTATGACGTCGCTATAAATTAAAAGCAAACAACTTGATAGGAAATATAGCAACTAACACAATGGACCAATAAAATAGTACGATAATCAAAATACAGTAAAAAAACTATTGATGCGATATATCAGAAGTAAGAACTACAATAATATCAAAAACTACAATAATACCAAATGATAAAAAGTACAGAAAGCCAAAGACTATATGAAAAAGGTTAGTAATGTAACCGTCCTAATTAACTACCTATTAACCTTCTACCTCTTATCATGATCTCCATACTTTTAATGTAAAGTCATCGGTAAGTTGAAGATGTGTCATATCCTATTTAATCAATTTTTCCCAATATTTCTTCGGCCACCTCTACCTCTACTCAACCCCTGTATATCCAACCTCTCACACCTCCTTTTTTTTTTTGTTTCCCACCCGGTGTCCAGAGTCCGTGGAGCCCCGACTAAATTCGGATCGCGCACTGCAGGGCCCATTCGGGGGTGACAATCCTAACAGGATTTTTTTCATTCCCAGGGCTCGAACCCGAGACCTCTGGTTAAGGATGAAGCAGTCCCACCACTGCATCACAACCCATGTTGGTCTCACACCTCCTTATTGAAGCATCCACACATCACCTTTTCACATGTGCAAATCATTTGCTCTTCCCTCCCTCTTCTTGTGCATTCTAGAGGTCACTCATACTTTGTCTCGGATATCCACATTTCTAATCCTATTGCTTTTATTATGTCTGCACATCCATCTAAACATCCTAATTTATGTCACTTGCATCTTTTGGACCTCTAAGTTATTTACTTGATCGAGTGCAACAAATTTAAGTATAAAGAAGAAAAAATAATAAAGATAATCTTTTCAATCCGAAATTCAGATTATGACACTGCTATAAATTAAAAACAAATAACTTGATAGTCAACACTCCGCTCCATACAACAAATCTGATCTTCTCGATAAGAAGTAAAAGACAAAATAGAAATAGGGGGTGTCCTTTAAATATATCAAATGGAAATCAAATCATATAAAAATCCCTATGATATTTCAAGTAAATCCCCAGTTAAATATTTTCTTTAAGGCTTAATTACCTCATCTTATAAACCATATTCCCTTAATTATATAATATTTCAAGTAAGTAAATCCCCAATTAAATATTTTCTTTAACTCTTAATTACCTTACCTTATGTTATCACTAATTTAACAATTATATTTTGCTTCTTGTTAATTTTCTTCTTCTAATACCATTGAAATTTTCCAAAAAAAAAAAAATGTTACAAATTAAGATGGAGAATAATAAAAATTCAAGAAGAGAAAATAACCCTTGCCATTATGCCTTCAAGTTCATATGCAGAGCAATATTGACTCTACTTTCTGGATTAATTACAGGTTTTTTAATTATTTTTTTAATTAATGTATTTAAATCAAGTCATTTAAGTAATATTGATAAAATACACATATTTTTAGGCTTGTTTTTTGTTATTATTTGCATAATTCTAACAATTTCTTTGATAATTTTTACATTAATTGATTTGAAAAACATGTTTAGAGCACTTTGGGGTTGGATTAAAGAGCTAGAATCTTCTGCTTTTACAACATTATCAGAGTCTGAAGAGATTCAACAAAGAAATGTTGATGAGGAAATTGTATAATTATTTTTCGTGATTCGAGGATTGTTAGTAGTGTATTTTCTCGAATGTTGAATGATTTGAACTTTTGTGGGGGTTTATGTGATTTTTATGTAAGCAGGATTTTGTGAACATTCTTGAAGGATTTTGATTATCGAGAATAGTCTGATCATATCTTGATATATTCATGAATATTCGAGATAATCATCATGTTGATTACTTTAATTTTATTGATTTTAGATCTTGAATGAAATTTTAGCATAATTCATGTTTTACCATGACTATTGATTACTTATTTTACAGTACAAAAAAATAAATTAATATAGAAATTATGAGAAAATTCTTATATTAATTATTATTTTATTAGGGGCGTACAACAAAGAAGTATATCGCATTATATAAATGCGATTTCTTCTGTCAATGTTAAAACTATATTTTAACTTGAAACAAATTGTAATTTGATTTTTTAAATTTTTTTGTTAGTTAGAATTTATGAATAATCATGATAAAAATTAGGAAGAATTGGTTTTGTAAACAACTTAACAAAAATAACCAACAATTGACAATTGAATTACAATAATTAAATTTTTACTACGAGATACAATTCCATATGTTTCTTTCATTTATATATAATTCTCGCTTTCAAAACTCTTTGCCGTTTAATCGATCTGATTAAATAGAGTGAGTTGCTATCAGAGTCTGGTGTCATTATGTCATTTAGTTAATAAGCTCATGGAAATTGAGACTCCACAAGCGACTAGTAGTTTATTAGATGACTAAGAAGACGATCTACCAAACACAACGTGACACCTCAACTAATAGATGAAAGTATAATTTTATTTTTTACACATTTTAAACATAATTTAGGAATTTTTTAACACATTAATTTTTGATCCCGCCACTAATTTATCATATTCAATCACCAATCATAATATTCCTTACCAAGCTTGAATTTTGATAAAATATTTTGATAAATCAATGTCCCTATCATAATAACCTACATATTGACTTTAATAGAAGAAAATATAGAAAAATATAATGTCAATATAGTGAAAGAACTTTATGTTAGTAAAGAATTTATAATATTTTTTTCATTTATTTTTATTTTATTTTAGGGGTGTCAAACGGGCAGAATGAGTTGAAATTGAGAATGTTAAAATGAGTTGAAATAAAAATTGAGTTGGGTTATGACTCACTCAAATTTACTTTGGGCTCAAACGGGTTGGGCTCAAATGAGCTAAAATTCGGGTTTGGTCATGAGCCGCTCAATCTCTATAATTTTGACATATTATTATTTATTTTTTATAACCATAATTTGAATTTCAACTCAAAAAATAAAAATAAAAAGTTACAAATTGATAGATATATCATAAAAAATATAAAATAGATAGAAAACATGCATTATATCAATGCAAGTAAAGAGCCTTAAAACGAGTTGAAATTTGAGATTAAATTGGGCTCAATTGAAGATTTTTTTGATATGGGTTAAGGCTTGAATCGGTTAAGATTGAACCCAATTAAAATTATCTTGAATTTAATCCGTAAAAATTTGAACGAACTAGATGAATTATCTATATTTGAGCTCATTCTGACACCCTTATTTTATTCCGTATTGACTTGACAGAACACCTTTAATTGGTCACCAACATCTTAAAAGTAGTAGTAAATTTAAAGTACCAAAAGCAACACTAGGTCAACAAAAATGTGGTGGAAAAGGTTTGAAAAAGATTAAGGGTGTGTTTGGTACGGAGGAAAATATTTTCTGAAAAACGTTTTTAATTTTCTCAGATTTAAATGTTTTGGAAAATATTTTATAAATCAATTCATTTTTCTTAAATTTAAGGAAAATGACTTCCTTTCAAATTAAGAAAAATATTTTCCAAAACTTTCACCCAATTTCAAATTGATTTTTTCTATCCCATCTATACCAGCCTACCACGACCCCACCCCCAAAAAAATTAATTATTTTTTTAAAAATAAAATAAGATTAAAAATTTATTTTTGAAATTTTTTTCACATTTTGAAAATATTAATTTTTTTCCCGTTCCTACGCCAACCCACTCAGTTCTCTCCCCCCACTCCCTTGAAAATTTTAATTTTTTACTCCATCTTATGCCCCCTGCCCCCCACACCCCACCCCAATACAAAAAAACTTAAAAATTTATTTTTATAAAAATTTAAATTTTTTATTCCACCCCACGCCCCATCCTCCGCCTCACCCTCACCCCATAGAATTTTTTTTTCGAAAATTTCACTCAACAACCAAACATGAGAAAATGAGTTAGAAGTTAACTTATTTTCTAGGAAAACATTTTTCTCTGTACCAAACACACCCTAAAAGGAAATGAGGGAAAAATAAAACGTGAAAAATTAATTGTTTAATAAATTAGTTATCCAACTTTTTTTTTAATATTATCTTATTTATTGTTAATGATCCTTTATTATAAGAGTGATATTATATATTTAAGATTTAAAAAAACACTTAATATTTTTAATTTACAATTACAAAATTCTTTTTTTTTTAAATTATCTAATATTTTTTAGAATTCGTGTGAAGACAAATTAAAAAAAAAAAGAGGAATATTTAAATTTCTCACAATAATCTTATTAAAAAAATTATATAACTAAGTCAAAGTACATAATCAAATATGGGATGAAAACAATAAAGGAAAGAGTACAATGTTTCTAAAATTAGAATTTATCAATAATTAAATTAAGGGATCAAAGAATATCATTAATTCATACTATACTAATAATTATTTTATATAAAATTCACCACATTAAATATGATAATTAAATTATTATTTTATATTTTATATAATTTAAGCATATATAAATGAAAATTTTACATAAATATACTATATTAAAAAAATATTTACTATTTATAGCAATAACAATTTTTTTAACTGAACGCTTATAATACAAATTTAATACATACTATAGAGAAATATTTATAAAACATATATAATACAAGTTTTATTGATAAATAATATATTTATCTACACTTATAATACATTATGTCAATTTCTTATTTATATTACATGCATAATTACTTTTAATATAAAAATAAATTTACCATAGTATTATTATAAATGATAATAAATAAAAAATATTATTAAAATTAATAATTATTTTTAAAAAAATATTAGCTCAAATAATTTTTCATATATAAATTGTAGTCAATTTATTATGCATAAATAAGGTAAAATGTCAACATGACACCAATAATTTCAACACCATAATAAGTTGAAATTTGCCAACCCACATTAAACCATATAGTCCATATAAATTTATGACATTTTTTTTAATTAAAAATTTCGCCTCACAATTCTTTTTTCATTAAAATTCTAAAAACTCCACATGTACTTCACACTACAAAGTGTAGGGCATCATATGGCCACCACCCTTTCTTCATCCTTCTCAATGATTTTTTCGCGGAGACAGATTTAAAATTTAAAATTTATATATAATATACTAGTCATAAGAGTTTGTATTAGTACGGGTTCATTATATGTTATTTTTTGTTTTGATTTATATGATATTGATAGATTTTTTATATATATATTTACATTTTTTATGTTGTTATTTATTACGACTTATATTATATTTTATGTTATTTGTAAATAATATATATTACTTATTTTGTTCCACTTTATATTGTATGTATAAAATTTTGAAAGTCAATCAAAATTTATATTTACCTTTTATATATTTTAAATTGTTAATAGTTGAAACAGTTAGAGAGATGATTTATTAGGGATAATATTATAAAATCAACCCATTGAAATAGGCACATCAATCAGTAGTTACTTTTAAGGTAAAAAAGTATTCGAGATAATATTGTAAATTTATAGTTGAAGCAATAGAAAAAATAATTAAGAAAAATGACGTAACACGTTAATCGATAACTGTCTTTAAGAAAAATAATTAATTAAAGGCAATATAATAAATTCATAACTGCAACAGTTTAAATAATTAATAAAAAAGATATCATAAAATTAAATAACTGAAGCAAATACATCAAGAGTTATCTGCTTAAGTAAATAGCTGAAACAGATATGACGTATCTGCTTAGATTCATTGGAATTCATAATTAAAGTCTTGGCAAAATAGGGATACCAAAATGTTATTGAATTAGTTATATGTATCAAGTCGATATTTTTATAGTAAATATTGAATTTCTATTTTTTTTCCTCATATTTAGTTCATGAATGTTTGAATATAAACTCGATACGTAATATTTTTTTAGAAAAAAATTAATAATAATATTTAGAAATTAAAATTATCTTTAGAGATGAATATTTGTTAAAATTATCTTTTTTATTTTTGTGATTGATGCAAAAAAAATATTCTTTTAAAAATTTTGAAATTTAATTTCAAGATGAATATAAAAAACTATAATAATTCCTTATCCGAATAATAATTCATCGAAAAAATTCACTAAAGATATTTCGTAGGTATTTGACCATAAAAATAAGATTCACTTTATTTGAATTTTTCAAAATCAAAATATTATAATTATCTTCGATCATACTATTTATAATTAAATACTTCAAATTTGAACATACTTTTTGAGAAAAAATACGTAAATATAATTTAAGTAAGATTTCGAATGTTTTCTAAGTTTCAATTAAAATAGAAAAGATTTTTGATTAAAAAGTGAAAAATTCTTATGATCAAACGAGAGCAGATGTTGTTAATAAAAATTTCGAATCCGTCACTTAGCAAAAACCACCTCCCACCTTGTCAATAACACTCATCTTCCCTGTCTTAACCTCACTGTGACACCCTTTAATCTCCATGGCTACTTCTCCATCTTCTGTAAATTTCTTCTTCTTCTTGCTTTTTCTCTTCAACCATTCATTCTTCTGCTTATCCCTTCAAACCCCAGAAATTCAGGCACTTCAATCCTTCAAGATTAGTGTTCATGACCCACTTGGAGCACTCATGAACTGGGATTCTACATCTCCTTCTGCTCCATGCGATTGGAGAGGAATTGCTTGTTCAAATGATTCTTATGTGACTGAAATTCGTCTTCCGCATTTACAGCTTAGTGGGTCTCTAACTACCCAGATTGCTGATTTGCGTATGTTGCGGAAGATTAGTCTTCGGTCAAATTTCTTTAATGGAACTATACCTGCTTCAATCTACAAATGCAAGCTGTTGGATACTGTTTTCTTCCAGTATAACTCTTTTTCCGGTGAAATCCCGCCGGAGATAGTGAATTTGACTGAGCTTGAAACGTTTAATTTGGCCGGAAATCAGATGTATGGTGAAATACCCGGTGAGCTGCCGGTGAATCTGAGGTATTTTGATGTCTCGGATAATTTGTTTTCAGGTGGTATACCGGAGAAAATATCGGAACTCTCTCAGCTTATTGTGCTGAATCTGTCATATAATCGATTTTCCGGCGATACTCCGGCGAGTTTAGGTGAGCTTCAGCAACTTCAGTATCTTGTGCTTGACTATAACAGTATAGAAGGAACAATTCCTTCTGCAATCTCGAAATGTTCGTCGTTAGTGCATTTTAGTGCTGAAGGGAATAGTATTACTGGTGTAATACCGACGGGAATTGCTGCTCTTCCGAAGATTCAGGTGATGAATTTATCGCATAATAAGCTTTCTGGGTACTTAGCATCTTCGATATTCTGCAATGGTTCTGTATATCCTCCTTCCCTTCAAATTGTTCAATTGGGTTTCAATGCTTTTTCTGAGATTCTTCATCCACAATCTTCGAACTGTTTTAGTTCATTGCGAGTTTTGGATCTTCAACACAATCAAATACATGGGGATTTCCCTTTTTTCTTGACAGACAATTCTGCCTTGACGTCCTTGGACTTGTCAGGGAACTTGTTTTCGGGTACAATCCCGAGCTCCATTGGGAATTTGTTGAGTTTGGAGCAACTGAGAATGGGAAATAATTCGTTCGGAGGTGATATACCAGTTGAGATAACAAAATGTAGTAGTTTGAATGTTCTTGATCTTGAAGGGAATCGATTCGTAGGAGAAATTCCAGCTTTTTTAGGTGGTCTTAGTAACCTGAAGATTTTGTCAATGGGAAGAAATCAGTTTTCAGGTTCAATCCCTTCTAGTTTTGGAAATGTCACTAGGCTTGAAAGTTTGAATTTGGAAGGAAACCATCTTACTGGAAGTTTGCCTGAGGAGTTGATGTTTTTGAGCAATTTAAGCACATTGAATCTTAGTGGAAACAAGTTTTCGGGTAGTGTTCCTGTTGGTATTGGAAATCTTCAGCACTTATCGGTACTAAATCTGAGTAGAAATGGTTTCTCAGGGAGTATTCCGTCTAGCATTGGAACTTTGTATAAGCTAGTAGCTCTTGATTTGAGTGGACAGAACTTATCAGGGGAATTGCCATCCGTTCTTGGTGGTTTGCCTAATTTACAAGTGATTGCTTTGCAAGAAAACGAGTTGTCTGGAAATGTACCCGAAGGTTTTAGTAGCTTAATGGGTTTGCAGTACTTGAATCTATCTTCCAATTCATTTTCAGGTCATATACCATCTACATTTGGCTTCTTGACCTCGTTAGTTGTCCTTTCGTTGTTTAAGAATCACATATCTGGTTCAATCCCTCCTGACTTGGGTAATAACACTGCTCTGGAGATGTTAAATCTGCGGTCAAATTCATTGAGTGGCCAAATTCCTGCTGATCTTTCACGTCTCTCCCGTTTGAGTGTGTTGGATTTGGGTAGAAATAGTCTGACAGGTGAAATTCCAGAAGTTATTTCCAATTGTTCATCTCTCACATCGCTTGTGCTGGACGTGAACCATCTTTCAGGGAACATCCCAGCATCACTCTCTAGCTTATCAAGCTTAATTACCCTTGATCTCTCTGGGAACAACTTGGGTGGAGAAATCCCAGAAAATCTTACAGTGCTCCCAAACTTGGTGAACTTCAATGTATCGAACAATAAGTTGGAAGGCCAGATACCAGTGAAGCTCGGATCTCATTTTAGCGATCCATCAGATTACAGTGGCAACCAGGGTCTGTGTGGGGAGCCATTGAATAGAAAATGTGAGCGGACTGGTAATGGTAAGAATAGACTGATTATGTTTATTGCAGTGTCTGCTAGTGGAGGTCTTCTCCTTGTATCATGCTGCTGTTTTTACATATACGCCCTGTTGAGGTGGCGTAGGAAGCTCAAAGAAAAGGCAGCTGGAGAGAAGAAGCATAGCCCTGCAAGAGTTAGTTCAAGGACCAGTGGTTCTCGTGTTAGTGGCAACAATGGTGGACCAAAACTTGTTATGTTCAGTAACAGAATTACAGTTGCTGAAACAATCGAAGCGACTAGGGAATTTGATGAGGAAAATGTTCTTTGCAGAACACGCCATGGAGTGCTATTCAAGGCCTGTTACAGTGATGGAATGTTGCTCTCGATCTGTAGACTACCAGATGGTTCACTAGATGAGAACACATTCAGAAAAGAGGCTGAATCGCTTGGCAGAGTGAAGCATAGGAACCTAACTGTTCTCCGTGGGTACTATGCTGGCCCTCCAGACCTTAGACTACTTGCATATGATTACATGCCAAATGGAAACCTTGCAACTCTCCTTCAAGAAGCATCCCATCAAGATGGTGGGCATGTTCTCAATTGGCCAATGCGACACCTCATTGCACTTGGCATTGCCCGTGGTCTTGCTTTCCTCCACGCAGCCTCTATCATTCACGGAGATGTTAAACCACAAAATGTACTATTCGATGCAGACTTTGAAGCCCATCTTTCAGACTTTGGCTTAGACAAGCTTACTATAGCCGCACCAGCTGAGCCATCCACTTCAACATCAGTTGGGACTATAGGATATGTAGCACCAGAAGCAACATTAACAGGAGAAGCCACAAGACAATCAGATATTTATAGCTTTGGCATTGTACTACTGGAACTGCTAACTGGAAAAAAGTCGTTAATGTTCACGCAGGACGAGGACATTGTGAAATGGGTAAAGAGGCAACTGCAGAGAGGGCAAATTTCAGAATTGTTAGAGCCAGGATTGCTTGAACTGGACCCTGAATCATCAGAATGGGAAGAGTTCTTGTTAGGAGTAAAAGTAGGCTTGCTTTGCACAGCACCGGACCCCCTTGATCGTCCCACCATGACCGACACTGTGTTCATGCTCGAAGGTTGTCGTGTTGATCAAATTTCACTCTCCTAAAGAACCAAGACCACCAACGGTGACGCGTAAAACCAAGGTCTCATCTAATTCTTTGCCCTTGACAATGGGGAAGTTGCATTGCAATGCAACAATAGCTAGCACTAGAACTTAAGTTTTTTTGTTCAAGAACTAAAAGAAACTATTCTCATTTTTTTAATGAAAATGAATTCTCTTTCCGAGTTTAAGTTTTGTGTATGATCAGTGCATAAACTGTTAACTTGATCGACAATGACATGTAACTCTTCGTAACGAGTCTGACATGCTAACTTAGAATGTGGAATACTAATGCGTTGTAACCAATTATATCGTAAGATTATCAGTATATATAACTTAAATCCTCTTCGGAGCACATTAAAGGTAAGGGTCAAAGATTGTGGCTATGAGGGGACAAAGAAAAAGAACTCTTTTTTTGAAGAAGACATTGAGGGAGACACACCAATGGATGAACTCCAAACATTTTGTGGGTTATGTCATTATTTTATGTTTTCCTTTTGTCTTAGTTTTGTGATACATGTGCAACATGCTTAGAAGCATTTTGTCTTGTCCATTTAATTGGAATATCAATACCTGATATCTGTGTTAGAGTTTGACTAATATTTGCATATCATTACCCAAAAATAATTCTATCTGTCGCAACCACATCTTTTGATGGCGATATTATTCCGTTGAGTTATTGAACTATTTATTCATACTTTGGTGCTCCCATCAATCTATCTCTATGTATATGTATAAATATCATCAGTGACAGAGTCATGGGTTTCATTTGAACCTCCTTCGATAAAAAATTATATTATTTATATATGATAAAAAATAATTATTTATGTATATATAATAGATGTCGAACCTCTTTCAATTAGTTTGTATGTCTACTTTTAAAAATTTTGAACCCCTTAACGAAAATTATGACTCCGCCACTGGCTATCACCCAGAACCTCCACTCTATTCCAGTGTTTTGCTAGAATACATATAAAAAAATTTAAAATAATATTTTTTTATATATTTATTTACTATATACTAAGCAATAAATAAAAATAAATTTACATTTTTTTATCACCATACCACAAGTTTTTTGCTCTAAACAGACAAGGCCAGCAACAATAATTTGTCCATACATAAACAGCAGAAAATTATTTTACTAAAATATTATTTTAATAATTCTTCTTTTTTTGTTTTATAGCAAAATCAGCTACAATGATATGACATTTATATAGGGCTATATATATGTCTGCATGCTTTGAATATTATTAATATTTTTTCCATTTTAATTTATTTATCTGATTTTGATGATTGATTCGAAATTTAAGAAGGTGAATTCTTACATTTTAATTTGTTTGTTTTGAGTTTTACTTGCTACGAAAGTTAAGCAGACAAACCCCTCTATTTTAATTTAACATGAGTCGACTTCTAATAAACGTGATTGATCCAATTCTAGATCATCTTCTAAAATCGTATATCTGTGAAAAGTGAATGACTGTTCATTAGCTTTCGAGGTTGAGCAGTCTCAATTTCAATGTAGGATTTGTGAATGAATGTTGGGTTGGACCACCTCGAATGGTGTGAGTCACATGTGGAGGGAGAGACGTGGTTGAAAAATCAGTCGGCGCCCACCCGACTAGAAAGATAGAGAAATTAATTGAGTACAAAACTTATCTTCAAGTTTTATCGCCCCTGTTCACTTCAGCATGCAAGGAAGACCTTCAAGAAGAATCAAAGTTTTTCTCCTCCGCAAAGCTTTTAATTTATTTATCTGATTTTGAATTGACACAAAATTTAAAAAGGTAAAGTGAAATTTTAAATTTTATTTGATCAATTCAACGATATATAAAACAGAACCAACAACTAATATAAGACGGAAAGAGTACTATCCAAAGCAGCAGGATAAATTAACCATTGTGGACAAGGTGATTAACTTCCTGAAATTAACAAATTATTAATAGATTTTTGAAGCAAGTTGATCTTAAAGAAATTAATTTTAAACTCTCTCGATTTTAATTTATGTGATATATTTTAAATTTTGATATTTAAATCAATCTTTTTAATCATAATTTTTTTATATATATTTTTAAATATCTTAGATTATCTATTATTGTATCTTGTAGTACTTTTTACTTAGTTTTCAAATACGTAAATATTATCCGAATTCATTATCAATATTGAATTGTTTGACTCTTAAAATTCAAACTATGCCACATAAATCAAAACAGGGAAAGTAATTTACATTTGGATCAATCAATTGGAGTATTGGTAAATATAATTCACCTTTTTTTTGTGTTATTGACCTCCTTTTCTCGCGGCTTTTTGCATTGATATTCGAGAAAGTTGTTTTAGAAAAATGAACATTTTTTACCCACTAAGTAATAATAAAGATATTTTTGGATTATAGTATAGATGACAAAGGTATTTATGGACCAAAATTATAAAGAATATTTTTATTTATTTCATATAATTTAAAGATATTCTGACCTTTTTTCGTAGTAAATACTATTCTCCAAATTATTTTCTAAAATAGGAGCATGTTTGGCATTGCTGCTAAAATCTGCTTATTTTTAGAAGCATTTTTAAAAATAGTTTTTGAAAAAGTACTTTTGAAAAAAAAAAGTATTTGGGTAATTCCTTTGAAAAGGAGGTTCGACTAATCTTCTTTGAAAAAGTGCTTTTGAGAGTCAAAATATGAAAAACGACAAGTATAAAGGCACTTTTAATGTTAATTTTTTTTTAAAAATATTTTATTAAATTAAAATGTACATATTTAAATTTCTAATCAATATTATACATGGATGAATAAAAAATAAATTAAATATTAATATAATATTAATATGATTATTTAAATATAATTAAAATGTCAAGCAAAATAAATTTAAAAATCATCCCACAAATTAAATTATTATATTCCTGTTGAGTGGCTACTAAGAGCCCGTTTGGCTTAGCTGAAAAAAAATAGCTTTTAAAAAGTGTTTTCAAAGTACTTTTTAAAGTGCTGAAATTTATTGGAAAAATAAGCAATTATG
>JBCEWC010012134.1:0-16100 GCA_038996855.1 Solanum aculeatissimum
AAACTTACTACCCCAAAAATGGTAAATTATTTCTAATTATAAAAAAATGCACTTCCCTACTACTTACTACTACTTACCCCCCAAAAATGTAAATTTGTATTTGTATTAAAAGTGAATTATGCATGCAATATAAATATATTATAAGTGTTTAAAAATATATTGTGTTTGTTTAATTTGATTAGAAATTGACACAATGTATATTAAAGTGTGTGATCAATATATTATTTGTTAATAAAACTTGTATTATATATGTTTTATGAATAGTTCTCTGTTATATGTATTAAACTGTATTATAAGTGATAAGCAAAATAATTGTTATTGTTATAAATTGTAAATATTTTCTTAATATAGTATATCTATTAAGTTTCCCTTTAAAACAACCAACATAGTAAAGTGAGTTGGGCCCACAAAATTGAACAAAAGATTAATCAAAAATTATCTCAATACAAATCTTATTTTACTATAATTTTTAAAATTTTCTATAATTTAAAAAATTACAAAAGTCTTCTCTTATATATATACATCTCTCCCCTCCTGCACATACATCCTATCCCCTCTATAATACATCTCTATCCCCTCTTTGTTGCATCCCTTTTCTCTAGGATACATGCATCCACATATCTGTTGTTTAATAATTTCAAGAAAAAATTAAAAAAAAATATAATTAGTTTATGTAAATTTTACTTAAATTAATCTTGGATGGGATATATGCATCATTATGTAAATTGGTTAATTTTTTGTTTAATAGAGAAAAAAGTACACCTATAAAGCACAAAAATACAAAAGTTTAAAGAAGGAAAAATTAAAAGTACCAAAAATACGCTTCTGATACAAGCAGGCTTGTAGTAAAGTAATTTGGAAGAATTTGCATGAAATATCCATGCTATTATTGACTGAAGTGGTACCATAAAAAACATAAAGACATTCTAATCTTTATGCGCAGTCGCACAAACTACACCTGACATGTAAATTATTCTTTATTTAATATGTAATTAGTTAAAAGCTAATTTCTAACCAAAACACAGCTTCTCTGTATATATGTCTTTCAAACCTTACCTTTCATCAAATTTGAAGGTATATATCAATTCATAATTAGGGGGCCCTGCAAACAACCCTCTGGTCCTTTTTTGTTTCTATTTCAATGCCTTTCCAAATCCACAAGGGACTCAAAGTTGAAGCAAAAAGCTTCATAATCTGAAATATACATTCTCTTCTCTACATATTAAGCATAATAGAAAAGATGGCCTAGTCAATGAACTCAAAACCATCTTCTTTGATTCCCTAAGTGGATGGGTGGATTAAACTAGTCTAGTGAGATGATATTAACTTAGTATGGAAATGAGATGACTTCAGGACTAAGGAGCATGAAGTTTATGACTTGGATGACAGAATGCAGGTTTGGTGATTCATGATAGTCGTGGAAGATGGAAGCTTTGTCTCCTCGTTCCCTTTTGCCTATGCATGATGCTCATTGCTCATGAATAACTTATCAGATGAAATTCCTTCAATCTCAATAATGGAGTAAACTAGAGAAATTGAAAATACACAAAGAGGGAGAGAGTATCTTGTTTTTTTATTTCTCAAAAATGAATTGATCGAAAGGTATAATGAGATGAGTATATATAAAAAAAATCTACACTATTCTAAGCCAATATTTATAGCTCAGCAACAGTTGGCAATTAGCCTACACTAATTGACTAAACTGCACTAACTACTAACCAATAAAGACATACCCAGTGGAATCCCACAAGTAGGATTTGGGAAGGGTAGAATGTACGCAGATCTTACCACAACTTCTTATTATTCTATTTCTCGACACCACTACCACCCTTCAAGCTAGGAAGTGTGAACAAGTTTAACACTCCTAGCTTGAGCAAAAGATGTGTATGTAGATCTCAAGGTTTTGGTAAACAAGTCTGCTTCCTGATCCTTAGAAGCTACACGTGATGTCTTTATTGTTCCATCTTTAATTCTTTCTCGAATGAAATGCAAGTCAATCTTGATATGTTTAGTCCTCTCATGAAATATGAGATTTGCAGCAATTTGGATTACAACCCTACTATCAATGAGTAATTCTGTTGGTATCTTGATGTCAATCATCTTCAGTTCCTTGCAAATTCCTATCACGCCCCAAGAGGATACCTTAAGTGTGGTCGGCACTAGAAGAACCATTATTGATTCCCCAAGAGAACCACCTGGACTCATCATCACCTCACACTCAATAGCTGAAGAAGATACTCAAGTAAAAGTTGAGAATTAACCAAATAACCAAATCTCTTCATCAATAATAGTTTTCAATGAACAAAGTTAGAAAATAAATATCAATCAACTATCACAAATCAATATCTATGAAGCCACTAATCTAAGTCTAGAAGGTACCAAGACAAGTCCCGGGCTACCTCATAGGAAATAATACTACTCAAATAAAGATGAAAAAAGGCTCCTCTAAATAGCAATGAGGGCTCACCAAGTCTGGGAACAAGAAACTGGACTTTAACGATAAGCTTGCAAAAGTCCTCTATCACATGTATCTGCATCATTAAACGATGTAGGCCCAAATAAACATCAGTACATTGAATATATTGGTATGTAAAATAGTTAGGGGAAAAGAGTAAGGTTCATCACAGTCAATCTCAAATAAGCTCAAATGATCATCAACTCAACCCAACAATCTATCCAATCAACTCAATCAAGGATGCAAGATTTTGATAAATTAAAATAATGCTCCTAGAGAAAACTCTAACATGTGACTCAGTCAAATCATTTATGCACAAAACAGGGAGTTTCTTTAACCGATAACCATCACATATAAACTGGTGATGATACAACGTTCGTACTATCGTTGCCACAATCATCCAATACTTACAAAGGTAAAGGGCAATCAACCAATCTTAGATCCACAATCAATCATTGTCCAACTTCTTGGGACATAAGAGGCATGGCCTCTATCCTACGCTAGCAACATAGTTTATGAGTTAGAGTTGTTATCTGCTCATACCCATATCGATGCTCAATACTCCTTCCAAGACTCAATATACTCATATCAATCGATTCAATAAACTAATTATTAGTTTCAATCTAATTATGTTCAATCAATTAACAAATCAATAGATCAATCATGTCTATCCCAATTAGAAATCAACACTCATACACATCAATTTACCATGATTTCGAGACTCATCAAATCAATCAAGACTCTAGTTTAAATGATCATTTGGACTTCAGTCAATCATACTCATCACATAAAGACATCAAACAATACTCCTCATGTTCCAGTCATGCTCAATTCATTCAATTCGAACATTCATAATCATATTCTCTATCTAATCAATGCAACAAGTAGTACATAAAATTATAAAATTAGGGTTCATGTCAACTAGTACAACTAGATGCTTAAAATCACATACAATAAGCATGTATACCATCAATACGTCTATAAATATGCATGAAGACTTAGAGTAAGTGTAGACAACTTGAAGATTAGGATTATGGAATTACTCTACTCAATCTCTATGCACTAATTTAACTCATATAGATGAAAGGGTGTGTGGGTGAACTTAACCTAATATTTTAAGTAACCTTATAGACTTGGAATTACGAGAAACAATCAATTCTCAAGCAATCTCCAATTACGAACCTGGAACCTTAATTTTTCTTTCTACCTTGGTGCTATCAAAAGTTCTAAGTGTAGAATAATGAATAATAGCTTAGAGCACTATTAAGGGATTCAAAATAACTTTAAAACATCATGGGTATATTTAAAAAAGGGTAGGAAAAGATAAAATTACCCTTTCTCAAAACTATCAAACGGAACCATGAAACCCCGTTTATCGAATCATTGTTCCAATTATGGGTCATAAATGACCCTTTGTGAACCCATCTGACACTTAAAATTTTTTTTGAGATTTTCAATCCATGGATAGGTTTATGGGTCGTAAACCTATTTATGGGTCGTCCTATCTATCATGGTTTGAGACTCAAAAACTATAGCTTCTGGGAACTTGGAATTATGATCCTTTTCTATGGGTCATAGAATGGAGTTTGATCTGTAGGGGGACTTGTACATTGCCCCCCAGACTTAGAAAATATTCTAAGTCACAAGTGTAACCACGAGCCCCATCTACGAACCATCGAACCATCTACGAGTTATAGATGACCCCTCGTGGTCACTTCTTAGTGACAAATTTCTAAGTCAATTCTCAACTTTTTTGGGACATTGAAACATAGCCTAGGGGGAATAAATTAGAGGGTGTTACAGTATCTCTCCCTTAGAATCAATCGTCCTCGAATGAAGATCGGTCTTGGATCCTAGTCAAGGCACGAATCCTATCATGGACTCTAACAATCAAAGAATCATCAATCAATCAATCACACAATCAATCAAACAATCCATCAACTAGACCATCAGACAAATCAATCAAATCATTAATCAGACTCTAGGGTACTATTGCAATTCAAACTCAAAGTAGAAGAAAATTCAAGGAATAGGAATGTATATTTACTATCAACTTCCTCATCATTGGAAAGCGTAAATAAATATGGTTATCTAGCCATCATATCCTCTTCTTCTTTCTAAGTCGCTTCTTCTACAAATTAATTTCTCCACAACACCTTTACAGGTGCAATTTCTTTCGCTCTCAACTTGCGGATTTGACGATCAAGAATTTGAACTAGGATCTCTTTATAACTTAAATTGTCCTTCACTATAACACTTTCAATAGGCACAACTAATTGTGGATCTCCAAAACACTTCTTAAGCATGGAAATGTGGAAGACTGGATGGATGGCCGCTAACTATGGTGGTAGCTCCAATTCATAAGCTACATTACTCACTTTCTTCAAAATCTGATAAGGACTGATGTACCTCAGACTCAATTTCCCCTTTCTTCCCAAATCGCATCATCCCCTTCATGGGTGACTTTTTCAAGTACACCCAATCATTAACCTTAAACTCAAAGTCTCTTCTTCTAATATCGGTGTAGGATATTTGTCGACTCTATACAGTCTCAAATCACTCTTGTATGATCTTTACTTTCTCCATATATTGGTGAATAAGGTCTAGCCCAATTAATTCTACCTTGCCTACCTTGAACCAACCAATCAGTGACCTACACCTTCTCCCATAAAGTGTCTCATATGGAGCCATCTGAATGCTTGAATGAAAGCTATTATTGTAGGCGAACTTAATCAGAGGCAAGTAATCATACCAATTACCTTTGAAGTCAATGAAGTAGGCCCTTAACATATCCTCCAAGGTTTGAATAGTGTGCTCTGCTTGGCCATCAGTCTGAATGTGAAAGCCAATGCTAAGATTCACCTTCAAACCTAAGCCTTTCTAGAAAGATCTACAAATCTGAGTAGTGAATTGAGCTCCTCTATCTGAGATGATAGATAGGGAAACTCCATGTAATTTAACAATCTCTCTAATATATAAACGGGCATAATTCTTTGTGGTATCAGTCATCTTTACTACCAAAAAGTGTGCAGATTTGGTCATCCTATCAGTTATAACCCAAACTGAATCATGCTTCCTATCAGTTATAACCCAAACTGAATCATGCTGCCTACGAAACCTCAGCAATCCTATGACAAAGTTCATATTAATCATCTTCCACTTCCACTCTGGGATCTCAAAGTTCTGAGCTACACTACATGGCCTTTGATGCTCGATTTTTACTTATCGGCAGTTTAGACACTTGGAAACCAATTTTGCTATGTCACTTTTCATCCCACTCCACCAGTAGACTTCTCTCAAATCATGGTACATCTTGGTTGATCCTAGATGGATCGAATATCTAGAGTTGTGAGCTTCTTCCATGATCCTCTCTCGTATGCCATCAACATCTGGGACATATAATCTACTTTAATATCTTAATCCTCTATCTCTCTCTTTGGTGAAAGTCATTACCTTCTGCTTATGCACATCTTCCTTCTATTGCAGTAAGATAGGATCTTGGTCTTGTTTCCTCTTCACCTCCACTAATAGAGATGATGCAGACCCATTATGCACCAACACTCTACCTTCACCAGATTCATCCAATTGAACTCTCAACTGTGTCAGTCTGTGAACCTCTTTGGCTAGCTCCTTCTTCCCCTGTTCAACATGGGAGATACTTCCCATAGATAACCTGGTAAGAGCAGCAGCAGCCATGTTAGCATTACCGGGATGGTAGAGGATGCTCATGTCATAATCCTTCAGCAATTCAAGACACCTTCTCTGCCTCAAGTTGAGCTACTTCTGGTAAATACATACTACAAGCTCTTGTGGTCTATGAACACGTCCATATGTGCTCTATATAAGTAGTGGCTCCATAGCTTGAGAGCAAACACCACCGCTTCCAATTCTAAATCATGTGTGGGATAAGTTTTCTCATACACCTTGAGTTCCCTTGAAGCATAAGCAATAATTTTACCCTTCTACATCAATACACACTTCAATCCCACTCTTGAGGCATCACAATAAATTACGAATCCATTAGTCCCTTCAAGCAAGGTCAACACTGGGCTAGTAGTCAGCCTTATTTTCAACACTTGAAAGCTCTTCTCACATTTATTAGACCATTGGAGCTTGTCTTTCTTTTGAGTCAGCCTAATCAATGGTGAGGATATAGAAGAAAAGCCTTCAACAAATCTATGGTAGTAGCCTTTCAACCCTAAAAACTTCTTATGTTAGTTGGAGATGTTAGTCTAGGTCAGCCCTTAACCGCGTTAATCTTTTGAGAGTCCAATCAAATATCATCGCCAAAGACAATATGGCTAAAGAAAGCCATAGACTTGAGCCAAAACTCACACTTTGAAAACTTAGCATACAACTCCCTATGTTTGAGAGTCTGAAGAACAATTTTGAGGTGATCTATGTGCTTCTTCTCATCTCTATAATACACCAAAATGTCATCGATAAACATAATCACGAACACATCAGGGTACTATTTGAATACTTTGTTCATCAAGTCCATAAAGGTTGCAGGTGCATTTGTCAACATAAAGGACATTACAAAAAACTCAAAATAACTATATTGTCTTCAAAAAATTATCTTTGAGATGTCACATTCTCTCACTTTCAACTGGTGATAGCCTAATCTCGGGTCTATCTTTGAGAAAATAGTGGTGCCCTAAAGTTAACTAAACAAGTTGTCTATCCTTGGAAAGGAATACTTATTCTTGATTGTCACTTAATTCAACTGGCAATAATTAATTCACATTTTGAGGGAACCATCATTCCTTCATACGAATAGGACAGGAGTGCCCCATGGAAAGACACTCGATCTAATAAATCCCTTATTCAAGAGATCTCTCAACTATTTTTTCAATTATTTCAACTCAGCAGGGGTTATTTTATATGGAAAAATAGAAATAGGTTACATATTGGGGGGGACATCTATCCCAAAATCAATCTCTTTATTGGTAGGGACTCCATGAAAATCATTAGGAAAGATTTCTAGAAACTCATTGATAATCAGATCTGACTCAAAGAGTGGAGACTCTATCTCATCAATCTTAACTCGTATGAGGTGATAGATACATCACTTAGAAATTAGCTTTCTAGACCCAAGGTAGGAAATAAACCTACCCTTGTGTGCAACATAATTACCCTTATACTCTAGGATCGATTCATTCGGGAATTGGAATTTAATAGTTCGGGTCCTACAATCAATGGAGGCATAGTAGGCATAAAGCCAATTCATACCAAGAATCACATCAAAGTCAATCATCTCTTACTCTATCAAGTCATCCAAGGTATCCCTATGATGGATATTACACAATCTCTATAGACCCTTTCAACTAGGATAAACTCACTAATAGGAGTAGAAGCAGCAAAGGGTTCAAGCAAACACACAAGAAGAATCTAAAATCTATTAGCAAATAGAGAGTTACAAAAGATAGAGTGGCACCCAGATCAACCAAGGCGTAACAATCAAGGGTAAAGACTCGAAGCATACCTGCCATAACATTTGGTGCAACCTCCTAATCCTGTTGATTTCCCATTGCATATAGACAGTTTGTTCCCCCACCTAAATTAGTAGTGGCACCTTTTTTATAACCCATCGCTGGTGGTGCAGTAATAAAAGACTGGGACTTATTTCCCCATGTCAGACATTCCTTCTGAAAGTGACCCATCTAGCCACACATGTAGCAACCATTCTCTTCCTCTCTATACTCTCCCAAATGCATCTTGCCATACTTTCCATAATATGGCTTCCCTTTTGAACCAAAGGTCACACTGGCCTGAGACGGAGAACCTTGTGCTCTAAGTTTTTGTTGACCCTGGGACTTCTGATCATACCTGTTACTCAAAGCTAGTGCACTCACTGAGGATAGTGCATAACTAGAAGATCTCTTCTGAAAGTAGGACTTGTCTTCCTTGCTCTACTTATGTTGGCTAGGCTCATGCCCTGCTGACTTAGCCTTTTTGCTTAAATGCTCCTCCATATCCCTCTTCTTATCCTTCTCAAGTTGTCGTGCCTAAACCATAAGCCTAGAGATGTCCATGCCTGGGATTAGCAATGTCATTTTGCACTCCTTCTTCTCGTATTTGCCCAAGCTAGATATCAACTTTCTCATTCTTTCTCTCATGTCCTAGACCATCTCTGGAGCATACCTGGATAGCTAGATGAACTTGAAGCTATATTTTTTGGTAGTCAACCCCTCCTGCTTCAAGTTAACAAACTCTTCAATTTTTGCCTCCCTCAACTCTTAAGGAAAAAATAATCAAGAAAGGCATTCTCAAATTCACTCCACTCGGTAAGCTTAACATCCTTACCTCAACCATTCTCCCATTGGTTGTACTAAACGTTAGTCACACCCTTAAGTTGATAGGAAGCAAGTTTAACTCCCTCAATCTTAGTTGCATGCATAGCTTTCAAAACCTTCCATATCTCATCAAAGAAATTCTGGGGGTCTTTCTCAACCTTAGACCCTTCGAAGACTAGTGGGTTTATCCTCAAGAAATCCCTAAGTCTAGTTGCAGCAGTGGGCTCCTAGGAACAAGAAATAGGAGCCTATGAACCTCAAATACCACTCTGAGAGGCCACTAGCTGGGTAAATATAGTAATGGTTCCCTTGAATTCTACCTCTAAAGTGGGAACTTGTTGAACAGTAGGCGTCTGAGGAGCCTCAACAGCTCTGGTAGGTTAACCACGACCTCGCATGCTCGTCTGTGGAGGCACCTCTGGTGAAGGATTCTTAGGATAGGAAGTCAAAATATCTCTTCAAGTAGTAGTACGCTTAGAGGGCATGATCTACAAATGTGTAACGCATGAGTCAGATAAATGTTTTCACAGAGATAAACTCTATAGCACAAAATCAGAGTGAGAAAGAAGTGTAACCATTCATAATGTCCCATAGCCTCCTGCTTATAAAGTGTAGTGAACAACACACCCATAAACAAGACTATACTAGACACAGTTTCATAGACTCCTTAAGACTCTTAAACTCTGTGCTCTGATACCAATTTGTCACACCCTAGGAGGATACCCTTGGTGTGGCTGGACCTTGAAAAACCATTGTTGATTCCCCTAGAGAACTACCTAGCCTTATCCTCACCTCACACTCAACAACGGAAGGAGGTACTCAAGTAAAAGTGGAGAATTAACCAAATAATCAAATCTCTTCATCAGTAATAGTTTCCAATGAACAAAGTTGGAAAATAAACATCAATCAACTATCACAAATCAATATCTATAACGCCTCTAATCTAAGTCTAGAAAGAGCCAAGACAAGTCCTGAGCTACGTAAAAAAAATAATACTACTCAAATAAAGATTAAAAAAGGCTCCTCCAAATAGCAAGGAGGGCTCAGCAAGTCTGGGAACAAGAAATTGGACTTCAACAATGCGCTTGCTAAAGGCCTCTATCACTTGTATTTGCACTATTAAACGATGCAAGTCGTAATAGACGTCAGTATATTAAATATACTGGTATGTAAAATGGCTATAGAAAACAAGTAAGACTCATCACAGTCAATCTCAAATAAGCTCAAACGATCATCAACTCAACCCAACAATCTATCCAATCAACTCAATCAATAATGCAAGATTTTGATAATTAAAATAATGCTACTAGAGGAAACTCTAGCATGTGAGTTATTCGAATCATTTATGCATAAATTAGGGAGTCGGGACATAAGAGGCATGGCCTCTATCCTATGTTGGCAACATAGTTTGAGGATTAGTGTTATTATCTACTCATACCCATATCGGTGCTCAATACTCCTCCTAAGACTAAAAATGCTCATATCAATCAACTAATTATTACTTTCAATTTGATTCCATTCAATCAATTAATAAATCAATTGATTAATCATCTCTATCCCAATTAGAAATCAACACTCATACATATCAATTTACCATGATTTTTAGACTCATCAAATCAACTAAGACTCTAGTTCAATAGTCATTTAGACTTCAGTCAATCATACTCATCACATAAATACATACAAAAATACTCATGCTCCAGTCATGCTCAATTCATTCAATTCTAATATTCACAATCACATTCTCTATTTAATCAATGCAGCAAGTAGTACATAGAATTATAAAATTAGGGTTCATATCAACTAGTACAACTAGATGCTTAAAATCACATACAATCAGCATGTATACTATCAATACGTCCATAAATATACATGAAAACTCAGAGTAAGTGTAGTCAACTTAAATATTAGGATTATGGAATTCCTCTACTCAATCTTTATGCACTAATTCGACTCAGGTAGATGAAAAGGGGACGTTGCTGAACTCAACTTAATGCTTTAAGTAGCCTTACATACCTGAAATTATGTGAAACAATCGATTCTCTAGCAATCTCAAATCACGTACCCAAAACCTTAGTTTTTCTCGCTTTCTTGGTGCTCTCAAAATTTCTAAGTATAGAATAATGAATAATAGCTTAGAGTACTTGTAAGGGGTCAAAAATAACTCTAAAATATAGCGGGTTTATTTAAAAAAGGGGCAGGAAAAGAAAACAATATCCCTCCTCAAAACTATCAAATAGAACCACAAACCCTATTTACGAGTTGTGGTTTCAATTACGGGTCGTAAACGACCCTTCGTGAACACATCAGACACTTAGAAATTTTTTTCGAGATTTTTAATCCACAGACAGGTTTTCGTAAACCTATCTATGGGTCATCCAGTCTATCATGGTTTGAGACTCAGAATGGGAACTTGGAACTACGATCCCATTCAACAAGCTGTAGAATGGAGGACAGTCCATAGGAGGACTGGTACATTTCCCCCAGACTTAGAAAATATTCTAAGTGACAGGGGTAACCACGGGCCCCATCTATGGACCATAGAACCATCTACAAGCCATAGATTCCCCTCGTGATCACTTCCTAGTGACAATTTCCTAGTCACTTCTCAACTTTTCTGAGATGTTCAAACTTAGACTAGGAGGAATAAATTAGAGGGATTTACAATTCCCACCAACCAAAGTACTTTTGATAGAGCTGCAGCCATGCTTCTGTATTTTACCTCTACTGAGCTCCTAGAAATAGTGTTTTGTTTCTTTGTAATAATTCAAGCCTAGGGCCTAGCCGTAACACAATGAATGAGACTCTCAAAAGAACCTTACACTAACCCCTTAGCATATAATAGTCATTCAAGGTAAATCAAAGAAGAATAACACAAGTGAAATTCATACTTATCATAACTCATCATATAAGGAAGATCGTGACACAAGGGTATACAAGTCTGAAACTGAATCAAATGCATAGGTCCAATAGATGCCTCTAACTCATGACATGGGATGGGGGCTCAGATAGGTCCTGTCTTACCCTTAAAATAAAGAAAGATGGTCTCAAATACATAAACAAATCATGAAGAATAAGATAATAGGCCTTGTCCCCAAAGTATGAGGACTCACCCAATCCGAATCGTCTAAAACCCTAGATTTAGCCATCAGGATGGGCGATAGGATCACCTACATCTGTATTGTGATATAATGTATCCATAAAGTATGCATTAGAATATTTGAATGGACTAAGTATTCGGGCATGCAATGTAATATAGACATGATAAAACCTGCATTTGAAATGTTACACGAACAAGCGCATAATATATAAAAGTGAAATATATAAGATATTACCATATCAAGATGCATGAAAATATCATGATTCATGAATTCCATAATACATAAACATATGTGGAGATGTAAACATAATCGACATGTAAGACTATGCGAGTTGTTACATGAAATCGCGATGTTGCATTTGCACCGGAGAAAGAGTAGCCTACTTGCAAAGGTAGACTATACACAACGTAGTGGGTCATGAAACATGATCATCCATATTGGGTATAAGAACATGAACCTATGGTGGCACATAGTTATGAGATAAGTAGGCTTTTTATAAAGACCCTTAGAGATAGTTCCCCATCTCAAATTTCATTCAGTGTTAAGTCAACATCCCATGAAATATATAGTATATACATAGACATGTTTGTCATAAGATCATCATAAGTTATTTCAAAGTCATTATCATGCATACTTGGGCTAAAAATCCAAATCATAATTCAAAACATGCTTATGTGGATAATAATTTGTACATGATGGTGTATACAAACCCTTGAACGCTTAAAGTCATATCATAGTCATCATAGTAATCATAATCATGTCATATTCATATTCGTATAGAAATCATGTTCTAAACTATAATTGTAACCAAATCCATACCAAGACCTCATGTAGAAGCCTTGTACATCCATGATCTTATATTGAGAAGTGAGAGTAAAACATAGGTACATGAAATTCAAGCTCAAACCATGATAATTAGATAGAAACATATTTAATCCATGAATAAAAGAGTGTTTGAATCATAATGGAAGTTAACCATGCATAAAGTCATAGTTCTTCAAGTCAAGAAAGTTCAAATCTCATGAAAACCATATGATCTAATCTTATAAGACATAATTCATGTTTAGATCATGATTTGAATGCAATCCATATCATAATTTCATTAATTTGAAGTCAAAACATGAAAATCATATTTGAATCATTCATACTTTAAAGTAATGAAAATAGATAAAATAGATTTTGGACTCCATAGTAAGAATGTAACCAAGGATGAATCCCACATACCTAATGCTTGAAGTGAAGAAAATGAAAGGAAACCAGCTTGAACTTGAAGTCCTAATTGAACCCTTAGCTTGAATACTTGAATGTAAGGCTTGAGAGTGTTTTTAGGAGTTAGAATTGAGAAACAAAGTATTATGCTTGCATGAAATGGTTAAGATAGCATAGGAACTGATTTAGGGGAATATACTAGTCATAAAATCTTCCTAGGAGTGTTAGACATGGGTAAATGATCCCCATACCCTTAATAAAACTTACATGGATGCTGGATAGTGCACCTTCAAGGAACCACCACCACTGTCATGGTGGGGTCCGTGATGTGCACCCTTAGTGAAAACAAAGAAGGGCTAAGTAGAGGGTGCCCTCCACGAATCATGGTGGGGTCCACAAGATCTGGAGGGTTCTATGGTTGAATCCTTCACTGGAAACTCCCAAAGGTAGCCTTGAACCAACCCCAAGGGTCCCTCCACAGGACACACCACGGCCAGCAGTATGCACCACTGAGCACGCCCAAATTACACCTCCCAATAAAGAGTAAGAGGTCGTTGTCAAATATAGAACATAATTGTGGTTAGGGTCGATCCCACGAGAAATATGGTCTAGACTTATAATAGTTAAAGCAATGTCGAGTTATTAATCATCTTATTTCAAGAGGGAGAATTTATAATTCAATGAAATAATAAATAAAACCTATGTTAATGTCAAATGGGATGCAAGTGTTATGAATCCAGTAAGCGAATGTAACTAGGGTATTGTATTTCCCATGAATTTATAACGCAGTATAACCTCATAATTTTAACTTTTTCTAGTGTGTAACCTACATAACTAGTAAGTTATGTTAACCTAAGTCGTTAGCTGAAAAATAAATGAATTTCACCATGCAACTTGAGTCGTCTATGGGTGTATGCATTACAAACCCTTAATTTGGTTTCAGATTTAGTTATCCCTTGGGTCGTTCAAGCTAATTAAATGAGTGTAATCACATCAAATCTTTGTTATCAATCTTTTTTCCAATTTGTTACCCCCTTGAGACTGCTAGTAAGAATAAGGCAATTTCTAACATTGGCCACCGTTAAAAAGCAATCAATACAAATAGATAAATAATGCATGCATGCACAATTTTCAAGAATCACAAATTATTCAATTTTACTTTATTAATTTTCATGGTTCCTACAACCTTAGTTGTGGATTTAGCTACTAATGTCCATTGTATTAAATGTAATCATGATTGATATTTACATAATTAAGAACTTATAACGAAGAATTGAAAAATAAAAATCCAAAAGCTTCACTTGATTTGCAATACGAAGTATCCAAAAGTATGAACACAACGTTTTTGTCTAAGTACTCAAAACATAAAAGTGACTAACTAAATAATAAAGTACATAGCCCTCTATAAATAAAACTAAAAATTATATATATAGACTCAAAAAATAAAATCCTAGACAAATAAGAAAAACTAGATTCGAGGTAGACCACGAACTAATGTACGGACCATAGAAGTGTTTATGGCTCGTGATCTGTGGTCGTAGACTGCCTTCTCTAAAATCGTAGGCATCTTCAAAAATATCTATCTACGACCCGTACTGTGGTTTGCGGGTTGTAATCTTCATCGTAGACTGGAACTCTGACTTTTTACTTCTTATTCCCTGTAATTTTTACAGGTAGTAGAATGGACTATGACTCATATTTTGCCTTCGGAGTTTCACCCTGCAAATTTCCAACTGTCTTTGTATTTCATACACAAGCACCATCTACAACTCGTGGATCAAACCACGGATCGTAAATGGGCTTTTACAAGGCCAAGTGTCAACAAAATCTACAACTCTCTAAAAAAATGTCTCAAATCTTGTATCCTGTAAAAACAAACACAAATCAAAATCTAACATAAGCAGCAACAACAATCATATAAACATCAATCAATGGTATTTATTCAGTCTCAGTCAACAACAGATACCCTCAGCAAATCTCAGTGCACAAATAAGATATTTATCAAGTAAATACATGTGGATCAAGACATGGCAGGACAATTTTAATAGATAAGACAATGTACATAATCGACAATCACCAAAATGGTCCAGAATCAACGATGTTACTCAAGTGCCCTCATAAACAAATCCCTTATCTCACACTTTGATTCTTCTCATTCGATACTAGGGACTAGGTAAATACTCACTCTCACAACAGAAATTCAAATACTGCATACAATACCATAGGCTTGCTCTTACATTTCGCACTACGATATTCAACTAGTTGAATTAGGATCACTATAGGACTTTTTCGGCTTGTACCGTAGGCTCGGGGGCAAGTATGGAATATTTGGTACATAGTGACTACTTACGCTTCTTGACACTGCATTATTTAAACTTATCTTAGCCAACCTTGATAATTTATGACTTATTTTTCCCTTTTTTTGTACATCTCAAACCTTTTGGGTGTGTTTTTATGCTTTTGTCACATTATTGTTTTTGTTTTTCTCACTTTTGCAATTTTGTCTTTTTCATCTCACACCCATTTCATGCTTTTCCTTTTGTTGTACTACTCTATTATTCATATCCTATTGTTTTTTATGTCTTTTTCAAAAGTCATCCTCAACTTAGACTTTTAGTCTGAGTTGAAGTGCATAATATTATTTCAATGAACCAGGGCCAGCTATGGCAGCCATCCTCAACTTAGGCATTTTGCCTGAGTCAAAGTACATAATGTCTAAGGAGGGACCAAGGCCAAAGTCAAGATAATATAGGCAGTTAGGAAGATGATTTGGGTAATTACAAAGAAAAATGTGCATGTAAGGCTTAAATATTTGGATCAAGGGATTACACAATGCATTTAGTCAGTTATTTTGGCTAAGTGGACTAAATTAAAACATGGCCTATGATCATTTCCTAATCAACTAACCTATAGTCTCAATTTAGACTAATCGGACAAGTTCTGAATTAATACACAGTATAAGAATAATACTCCCTCTGTCCATCTTTACTTGGCCCCTATACTATTTTAGGATGTCCAACAATACTTGTCCAGTTTATG
>JBCEWC010012135.1:0-16100 GCA_038996855.1 Solanum aculeatissimum
GAATTCTAAAAATTGACAAGTAAAAATGAAAACCAAATTAGGAAATTTTTGACATTTAATTGTGAACGGAGGGAGTATCTTTTTTAACATGGACAAGAATCTTTTTATTTTAACAAATTAATAAAACACCAATGGCCTCTCTGAGATTTGCGAACACTTTTATTCTTCCTAGATTGTTGTTGTAATAAAATGGCTTCAAAGAACCATATATGTGTTACTTCCTCTGTCCCAATTTAATTGTTAGGGCTATCCAAATTAGTTGTCAATTTAAAGAATCAAGACACAATTTATTACTTTTTTCCAATTTTGCCATTGGTAATTACTACTCTTAAATGAAAAACTTTATTTGTTAGGGTACAATTTCAAAAAGTACGATATTTATTAAGATTATTTTAGTCAAATTATATACCTTATTAATTTTTTCTTAAAGGATGTATCAATCCTTATCCTGACAACTAAACTGGGACGGAGAGAATATTGACTTGGCGGGTTTAGTACGTGTTTGGTATACGAAGGAAAATACATATTTTTCATACCAAAAGACACACTTAGTTGTTAATGTTTATAGATAATATAAATAGAATATTTGTATGAGTACATGCATGAATGGAGTGTAACGTGAATAAAAGTGAAATAGATACGTAAGTTGATATACCACCAAGCTTCAATTAAATGATTGATGAATTATAGCAAAAAGAATATTATCCATCTGTCTTATGGGAGTCAAAATCATAGTAAATGAAGTTGGAATTAATTCCGTGAGTATCAACATCATGTGCCATATTAATCTATAAAATCATCACTTAGAAAATCATGAGGTTCCCAATTTAATTTTTGACACAAGCAAAGAACACATATATTATAATCTCTCATGTTTAAGTCTTATCAATATTCAATACCAAAATATTTGTTGAAAAATTACATTCTATAATTCTTCACATCTAACACATATTCTTTGACATGCCCCCTTGGTAAAAATATAATTTTATAATTGTTGGTATTTGTGTTTAGGCGTGAATAAAATCGAATCGAAAATCGCATCAAACCGTAAATGAAAAAAATGAACTAATGATGTGGTTTGACTTGGTTTGGTATTGAAAAAAAAAAACTAATTGTACTTGGGTTTGTTTAGTTTTAACTTCAAAAAGTTAACTCGAAAACAAAGCAACTAGACTTTATATATATAATTTTTAAAATTTATTTTATATATAAAAATATGGACAAATTATAAAAATCTCATACTTTATAGGCTTAATTTCAATATAAGTCAACTCTTTCTAAAATTACTAAAAATCCCTGGTTTTGGGGGAAACGTCAATACATAAAAATATGCATTGATACAATGCGGAATTTTAGGGTTATTGACGATCTGTGTGTATCAGTTATTAAAAATTAGACTATATCAGTTTTAATAGACTGAAAAAAATTAAAAAATGTATCAGTAATTAATTGGTTGTTTAATTTTTTTACGTATCAGTGAAACTAACGGATAGTTTATAAATGTGTATCATGTATCAGCGAAATAGCGAAATACGAGAATTTTAGTAATTTTTTAAATGGTAGGGACTAATAGTAATTAAATTTATAAATGTCGTGTATTTGTGTAATTTTTAGTAAAAATACTTTGCTTTGATAACAACAACAACAACAAATCTTACCACTACCTCACAAATATTTTGCTTTGACATAATTTATAAATATTTCTTATAATTTTTATCTTTAAACATATTATTTCAAGTTTGACTTAGAATTTTGAATGATCGAATAAAGATTATAGTCCATAGATATTAATTTCCTAACAAAGCTCAAATCAAATTTACTAACAAAAAAAAATTAATTCAACACTGAGAATAACAATAATATTGAATATTTATTCTTTAATTTTATATTGATTTAGATACATAACCTAATTTCAGTTTTGGTTCAATGTTTAGTCAATACTTAATTATTATTGGGAGAAGCATCACAAGGACAAGTATTTATGAAGCAATCTTTTTAATTGAAAAACAGGGTGTGTTGTCTACTGCATGAGAGTCTCATGTGCTTGTACAACTTTTGCCCATCAAATAACAGACACCATTGTTTCCTCAGCTAAATAACAAAGACTATTTCTTTAGATTTGTGCCATCTTCAACATTTTAAAAAATATGCTTGTTTGTTTGTTCCTTTTTTTATTTTCCAAAAAATAAATTCTTATACTACTGAATATACATATAGTTTGACTCTTTTACTGCCCAAATAATACCAGGCAATGTACAAATTGAATAATTCATAATTTTGACTTTAAGTTGTGGTTTGACATTGAATGCAGACATTTTCAAATACCGTTAACTTTGAGATATCATAATTGTTTTCATCAATGGTCTATATAATAAAATAACGTAAGATTAATACTCAACCCAGAATCTAGAATATAAATAGGGGTGACAAAATTAAACTCAACTCGCTCAATCCGTCCAACCCGTTGAAGTTTGGGCGAGTTAATACCCCGCTCATTTATTAGCTCAATCCATCTCAACCCAACCCATTTAAAATTGGGTTGATATTCAATCCGAATAGACTCGAGAGAGATTTTGTCAAAATATTTATAAAACACTTTTTTTTTTACTTGATATGTTTTCTATAGCCTAAAAAAAAAATTAATTAAGCACTAAAATATTGAAAAAGAACAAATAAAGTAAGTAAAACTTAGTAAAAGTTGGGTTGGGTTCAGCCTTGACCCGCTCTATAACCCTTTACTCAACCCGTTTTGACCCAGACAAATTTAGATTGGATTGGGTTGTGTCTTGACCCGTTTGTTGTTTTGACCCATTATAACCCGCTCAAATTTGACTCAACTCGTCCAATTGTCACCCCTAAATACATATTAACAAATTAAAGGGTCGCTTAATTGATGGTATTGAAATAACTAATTTCACCATAAAATTTAACATAGCATTGTACAATACGTTTCTATTTGATTGTATAAAAATTATAATACGTTTCTATTTGATTGTATAAAAATTATGACATATATATAATTAGGGGTGGACCTATATAGTTATTAGGGGGTTCACCCAAACCTCCTCGATAAAAAATTACATTGTATATTAGAATAAGTGTTATATATATACACACACTAGACTATGCAATTTAGGTTGCAGATATTGTCTCCAGTTTGCATATATGTGTTATCCTATCATATTTCATTTGATGAAATTTTCTTTGCATCTCTTGAAAGAGTTTTTTTTTGTCCTAACAATGAGTCAATCACGGAGTAGAATGCATAATGATTTCTTGAGCGGTTGCATGGTTCTTTTAATAAAAAAAGATGTGTTTAATGATGTTTCAACTGATAATATTACTTTGTCTTTTTCAATCAATGAAATATTATCAAGTGGTATTATAAACCTGCTTGAAAAGTATTGATAGTGATATCTTTTTTAAGTCTGTACTTTGCACTATAGTTCACATACTTATACAGTATTTATATTTTTTGACCCCTCTAAGTGAAAAATTCTAAATCCATCACTGTATATAAATTGTGTATCGTAGCGCTTGATTGATTGTAATTACGTTAGTTATTATTTCAGAAAATCTCATTAATTAGTTATGCGAATATTTATGGATTATTTTATGCGTGCGGGTAAAGAATCATGAATGTGACTACTAATAATATGCATGCATATATATAAGAAAGAATTGCCTTTTCAAGTTATTCATCTGTCATATATATCCTCTCATTATCGATCAATCAGAGCATGATAAATAAATAAATAATTAATAACTAGTATATGAACCAAAGGAGGTTAATAATTGAATCCACAACGTCAAAGATAAAGCTGAGGTCATAAATACAGGTAGCCAATTTTCATTTGGCACTTTGAATGACTCATAGCCTCAGTTTTCAGTTCTTACGTCTTAAAACACACATAATGTTTGTCACATAACACGTTGGATTGTGACGAGGAATTAAACTTCCAATCATCCTTTCACATTTTCCTATTCCATAATAATATATATATTTCTCCCTAGCCATATAGAGGATTTTTTTTTAAAAAAAAAAGACAATTATTGAAGGTTGTGGACCTTTCATTTTATGGTTGTGATTTTTTTAATTATTTTTTACCCTTTCGTAGGAGCTCTCACCTTTTTGTTGTCATGGTGACTCATACTCATAAGATTATGATGATATTTTGGTTCCAAATAAAAGAAAAGGACTCGATATAGGGGACAATCAAGCTAAAAGGATAAAGTTGGACAGTTATTGTCCCACTCCTTTTTTTAAAAGGGGGGAGAGAATAGTTTTTAACTGCTCAACTACTCCCCTATTTTAAGGAGTGGTAGTCTCCTAAAGTGAGTGAAAAAGGAAGTTACTATCATTTTAGAAAGAAGATTTTAGATCCTACATACATCAATCTTTAGTTTATGAACAACCGTTTGTATTGCTAGTGAAACAGAAGTAGACTTAGAGCAAAATTCATTTGTGGCAACAACAAACGCTCCAAAACAAAAAGATACACGGCCCATTGTTCTTGCCCTGCTAATTACCCTTATATATTTATAGTATATATTCCAGTTAAGAGAATTTAGATGAACCCCTTACACGGCTCTCGATTACAAAGGACCATATAAGCAAATATCAAATAGTTGGGTTGAATGGCTAATATTACACTTACATTAGATCCATGTGTTTCTTCAATGGTTATTTTTAGTCAATCATATATATGTGGCTTGACTTGAAATATATATATGTGGAGAATGGATTGATTGAAATGTATACGTGGGTTTGATTCGTATATACGCAAGTGTCATTCAATTAATTATAGAGCAATGTGTGTCATATATAAAGGACAAAATCAGGGTAAAATGAAGAAGTTGGAAAAGGTACGGAAGCCAAAATATTCAAATAATTGGTGCCTTGTCTTGTGCATGCCAAAGTTTTATAATTTAGCATGTGCTTCTCTAAATAATTTGGTCCATCATAATATTGTCCCTCATCTAGCTATATAAGAAATAATTATTAATTACATCTGTCATGTTCACTGAGTACATACACTTGCTACGTAAATCATACATGCATGTTCTCTAAATTATTTTAATATTGTAAGTATAATGGCTGTTTGGAAATTTCTCGACTTTGAGAGTTATATACTAGCTAGTACCCTATTTTAGCTAATCATGAAAATTTTACTTTAATTTCTTCCTTCTATTTTTAAATTAAGGAAACAATAAATACAAATTATAGTTTAGAGTACTAATTATGTTGATATTTCCTTTTAAATATTGTGCATTCTTCTTTAATGTTGAGGGTAAAAATCAACTTTAGTTTTAAATTTCTAAAGTGAAAATTTTATTTAAATATTTGTGGTCCTTTCAGTCTTATATCTTCCACACACGAAAATTGTTATTGGTATATTTCATGGGTAGCAATGCATTTTTCTCATTTAATGACACGTGTTAGGTGGACGTTTGAACATCAAGCACGTGATCATGTTTGCGCCACTTCATTAATTAAGATTCCTGCTCCATTTATGTAAAAATGAAAATATTTAATACAAAACTAATTTACAAGTGACCTGAAAATAAAAGTTATCCCAAGAACTAAAGAAAAGAAACAAAGTCCTTCCCTATTCCATATTTCTGTATTTTTGGGAATTTGGAATCAACATTTTAGGAATATACTAAGCAAGGTGGTGTAATTTTTCAAGATAAAAAAGAGTCATAAAGCAGTGTGTCATCTAATGCTTAGAGAACAAGGATAGTATGTCTAACTAAGGAACCAGTTGGAAGAAACATCATAAACATAGTACATTATTTATCAATTTTCAAGCTCATTTTCATCATCCAAACCAAAACATTTCAGTTTCATAGCATCTCCAAAATCAAAGTCTTTAGTAAGTGGAACATTAACATTTATATACGCTATTATATTATAGCCACATTCAACTCAGAAGTAAAAGAAGAGAATAAAGAGCACACATCGGTTCTCCTGACCTGTAAACTACAATTAGATAGGTAAAATTAGAAATCTTGTAACTTGTGTAAAATCCTATTCAGCAGTTCCTTTCTGCTCCTCTCCCGCAG
Source organism: Solanum aculeatissimum (assembly GCA_038996855.1). Lineage (NCBI taxonomy): Eukaryota > Viridiplantae > Streptophyta > Magnoliopsida > Solanales > Solanaceae > Solanum > Solanum aculeatissimum. The sequence continues at coordinate 6,067 of JBCEWC010012135.1, forward strand.
TTAGCAGTAATTTTGGACTTATAATTACGCCAAAATTACATGATCAGACTAAATTTTACGATCTCAAATTAAAGTAAGGGCCGTATCATTGATTACCCAGCTGCTACTGCATCAGTTCTGGGGCTGGTATCAAGTAGTTGATGAAGCTTTGCTCCAGGGCTATTGTTCTCATAAACTTCACCCTCCTCATTGGTTCGCTCCGAGGAACCTGAGTTGTTGACTCTTTCTAGCAGGTTTACGGTGCCTACGGGTTGCAGCCTCTTCTCATCAATCTTACCTAAACTCACTTCTTCCGTCTGTCCTAGCTGTTCATTTTTCAGTCTCTCCTGTGCAATCCAGACAAGGATCAACACTCCAAAACACAACCTATAGGATAATGATTCAACAATAACAAAAAAACTGCAAAAGAAAATCTGAAATTGGACAAGCTTATACCATTAAAGCAGTATTGTCTAGCTTAAGTTTTTCCGAGTTCTCCATTAATTTCTTAATCTCGGATTTGAGTGTCAAGTTTTCTGCTGTTAAAGCCTGAACTCGTACTGCCAATTCTTCAGCTTCAGCCTGAAGGGAGGGAAAAATAAGGAATACTTTAGAGATCAGAATGGTAGTTGGTCATATTTGACCATTGGCTACATAAATGTATCAAGAACCATTGCTTGCTTCTATATGCCGTGTGCACACTACCCTCTAACCTGTTTTCTCAATCTTGATCGCCTTGCAGATTCCCGATTAGACTGTTTCCTTTTCTCCCGCTTCAGCTCACGCTCATTCTTAACATAGTTACATATGATAGGAATTAGGTTCAAACGAAAAATCATTTTCTCATAAAATTCAGGAAGAATCGTTCCGATATCTGGAGGTCGCTGTGAAAAAAAAATATAAATCAAATTTCACCTGGTACTTGTGCTATATACCTGTAACCAGGTTTCATTAGGCAGTGCAGGGCTGAGTGGTGAACCATATGTTGGGCTAGCTTTCAAATGTGCACTGGCAGGATTTCTCATTTCCAATGTCATGCTAGGAGAAAGTGCTGTTCCTGTCACTTTCGCAGCAACCTTACCAGGACTAACAGCAACGATTGCCTTCTCATCATCATCATTTACTTCCCCGGTAGGTTGACTTCTTCGTGAGCGACTCTTATCATCACCAGCTGTTTAAAATAGAAGAGCTGACAGATTAGCAAATGAAATCAAGCAAATTACTTTGTATAATATCAAGAAAAAGATAACAGTGATAAAAAAAACTAATATATATAGCGCAATGTGGAAAAAACATTGTACACACATTAAGTGTCCCCACATAATCAATGCATGCTAAAACCAGAAAGTGGATGAAAATATCAAGAAGGAAAAGGTCCAGAAGTTTGATCAATATCACTTCCCAGACATCTCTTTCAGATGTTAAAAGCTGAATTTAGAAAAGCTACAAACCTTTAACTAAGAATGCCCTATGTCATTCTGTAATGTAACATGACTAGATAAGTACTTTTTTTGCGATGTGTATGGCAATAGCCAAAAAATACTTAAGTAGGAAACTATTGGAAATTGGAAAGAAATTTCAGTACGATGCAGAGTTCTTTCACTATTTCTTCTTTCCCTTCTAAACCGTCAATTATTAAATAAAAAACTGAGAGAGATCAAACTCTTACAGTTATCAGGAGTTGTTTCATAGCTCCTTTTCTTATTTCTCTCACTGACCTAGAAAACAAGAAGAAAAATCAGTATCCACTGATTTCATTCTATGCAAATGAAACTACTAAATTGAGATGCATAGATTTATCATCAGAAAAGAACATACCCCAGCACCATTTGTGTCACTTCCATCAGTTGAACCTTCAGTTTCCCCACTGGTCACAAACATGAAAACTGAAAGTTAGTTTAAATTATTCAAGAAGAAAAATTACAAAATATTGTCGATAATGAAGGAATAAAATTGGAAAACAATCAGATTCTGTGAGAGTTGAGCATTGTATTGAAATATCTGAACAAGACCTTTTAACCTTCTTTTTTTTTTTACAAACGAAAATGATCTTTGATTTTCTTTCGCGTGACACAAATGATGTTCAATACTATTGATAACTAACAGACCTTTGTGAATGTCCATTGTCCGTTCCACCCTCAACATTGTCAGTGCTCGCATTTCCAAGTGACATTGCCAGTCCCTCAAATTCCTTCAGTTTAGTCACTAAGCCACGATCAGAATTTCCCGAGGACTTGGCAGATGCATCTAAACTCAAACCATCCTACACAATGTAGAGTGATTTAGCCTTTATTGAATTCCTGGGTCATACAGTGAGCTAACAGCAACAGATCAGACAGTAATGCCATTCTGGAAATAAATAAGTTCATATATACTGAAGGGCTTAGAGAACTGGCATATATACCATGGCTTGGCTGACAACAGGAGATGTCGCCATCACATGACCTGGAGGATGAGATCCCTGGAATTATTTTTTGAAATGATTAAACTACAATCAATAAGAGAGCCAATACATTGTCATTACTGTAACATTATGCAGATATGCAGTTGTATGCTGAATACATGCATTGTCAAAAGAATTAATCTCTAGTACAAATGTAACACTTAAGGAGTCGAACCAAAAAATCCCATTTTCCCCAAGACAAAGGGAACAAATAAAGGCAGTTCAAATGTTTATACAAGAACTTCAATAAATGATGAGCACGAAATCACATGCCCGATGTGTTGATTCTCAGCTGACTAAAAGAATCAAAATGAGATCCCATTGCATCATTGCCTTAAGGAAATAGCAAATATCCCAACTTCCATTCGAATAGATGGGTAGTGTACTTATAATGATGCAGCAGATACTGGACAAGATTATTATCAAATTTCAAGGGCAATTCCTGAATCAGTTAGCTATACAACTGCAAGAACTGTTTACTTTGTCCTACATGTTACTTGTCTGCAGTTCATACAAGAAATCAGTCCATCCAACTAGCTAGTCAACGCCCTGACGTCTAAACAAAATCTGATATCATATCTAAGTATCAGGTTATTGACACATAGCAGTGCTCTAACTATGGTTCCACCAGAGTTCCTGATCAAATATTCCAGGTTAAAGAACTTCACCAAAAATACTACAAATCAAGGAGCATTTGTGACATTTAACATAAAACAGAAACAGAACTCTGGAAAAGCAAACTCACAATTGGAACTCCAGGATGTGCATAAACCCCGCCATGAGCATATATTGCTGCATAAGGGGCACCATAAGGTGGTACCATAGGCTGTGGGAGTAAAGGACCAGATTTAGTCATGACGCACTTGAAGTCCGACAATAAGTTCCATTGCAAAGCAATTGATATAGTTCAACAACAAAACTGAAACATTTCTGCCAGGAAAGTACCTGTGGCCCCCACATATATGGGTGAGGGGTATGACCAGGTCCAACTGGTGAATTGAAATATGTAGGTACAGCTACTCGAGGACCATAATACGCCTGAAGCATTAATTAGTTAAATCCTTATATAATTCATAAAACATTACAACTTTCAATATTTCTATAAAAAGCTTAAAAAATATTTACCTGCATGGCTGCCCAATCAGGATAGACATGGAGATTGCTCTGGTCCTGTCATAGTGAATAAAAACCAATTAGTCAGAGATGAAATTCTAAAATAGTTCACAACATATAAAAGAAATAAAAGCGTATACATCATGTAATGCACAAATCTAGGTTAAACTGGTTCATAAGGAGCAAAAGATCATATCAACCACGGGTCAAGAAAGTCAAATGCCTTAAAGGCACTAAACCTATAACCGTAATCAAACTTGCTTACCGGTGCAGGCGAAGATGGTTTCTCAGGCTTACAGGATTTCCCATCCTCACTGTTTCCCATGTATTAGGAACCAAGTAGATATCGTACTAAATTAGAGGTGCAATCAGAATTTCCTTTCGTAGTCACTGATGAAGAGTGTTGTCCCAACTAACTACAGAAAAGCAAACCCCGTCAAGGAGATAGAAATAGAATTATACAACATGAACAAACCGCATACAAATTCTATACTTTAAATTCAAAAATATATTAAGGTATAGAGATTGTAAGCCAGATTACTGGGAAAACAAATGAGTCTCAGAATTTTCTCTAATCCATTACAAGTTATCACAGTAAAAAGAAAATAATATGTTAGACACAACCCAAGACAGCAAATATATTCATAGCATCACCATCAGAAACCGGTATAGCAACAGACATTGGCATGAAATTTTTCCATAATGAACAGACTTGAGTACTTACGCCATGAAAAACACATGTGGAGAGTGGACTGAATTAATTGCCTGCTGGCATGCTACTATACTAGTTACATTATATTGCAGATCAATCTTCACATGTGATCTTATCCCATTCCATGTGACGGAACAGAGATAGATTGCAATAACTACAACAACAAACCCAATAGGGTCTGGGAGGGTAGAATGTACGCAAATCTTACCTCTGCCTTTGTGCGGTAGAGAGGTTGTTTCCAAAATACCTCGGCTCAAAAGAAGTGTAATCAAAGTATAAAGAAAAATAACGATAGCCGAATAACAGGATAACCAAAGCAAATGAGGTAACATATATCAGTAAAAATAAGATACTATGCAAATACTGGGTCAGACTACTAAATAAAGAGAGGATGAGAACTATTCCCTACCTCTCTAACGAAAAAACTCAAATTTTGAAGTGAAAAGTTTAAATAAACAGCAGTACCAGATATCCTATTAAATTGGCTGACTTCATTATCATAGGTCTAAATTGATGAGACTATGAGAAAAAAATTATCCTACGGAACCTAAAATCCAACTAACTATTGCAGTGCATGTTATCTTATGAAATTAGTCTTATTGAAGAATTAAATGCGTTTTTTATAGTTTCCCCTTTCGGCCTTTTAAATTTAACAATTTTTACCTCACAAATGCCATTCGCGAATTATAAATTTATTGATGTTGTTGCTCATAATTAATACTTTTAACACCTTTAATGAATTCTCAAGGATTTAATGGACATTGGATAAAAAATCTGTTCCTCTTTACCTGATAGATTTTCAAATTACAGAATGTCAGCTATGCATCTGTCAGCCGGTGCTTCTAACTTCATCCAAACTTGAAACTACATGCAGGATTAACTCGAATACACATGATAGAGTAAAGCACGTTGACTTAAAAATTAACTACATATAATTGTCTATACCACCCACAGGTTGAACAAGGAAAGCACAAGCACAACATGCTAAACCACACTTACTAGATAGTGTAAAAATTATAGATAACTTACTCCTCTTGATGAAGTAGCTTATATAACCATTACTGTAAATACATCTGACATTCTTTTTCCAGTTATACATCCATTTCATTTAACCAAGTTCACTGTTAGCCAGATCCATCAAAATCCAGTCAATTCTGCTCCAATTAATCCCTCTTGATTGGCCTCATAACTCTTGAAATCTTTATCATGTTCATATATTCTCCTTACTTATATCCAAAAGGCCACTCTCTTTCCCCCAACCGAAAATATACTTCTAGCCTCTGAATACTCTTACATAATTGCCTCGATAAAGCATAACGCCCCATCCCAGAGCCACGAGAAAACACAAGGCAAAGGTTGAAATACCAGGCAAAAGATGACCTAATTTTCTTGGTAAATTAACGTGATTTCAGACTCCAAACAGGATCTACTCCCCATAACCTCCGCTCAATACAACAATAGAGGTGGATGCTCATTACGTTGCTATGCCCACACACATCCCATGACCCAAGGAGCAAGAAGAAAGGTAAGGGGCACAGTGGTAACTTCGCAGTCCCCACCTAGGAAACCAAGTTAAGACGCAAACATCACAAAATTCTGAATCTACCAGATAAATTATGGTGTTATGACAAATTTATCCCCGTCATCCCACCAAAATCACAACTTGTTAAAAAAAAAAAGTAGGTGTAATTCCTAATTACGTTTCGAAATTCAACATTCCCCATAACTACTCTAATTTTTCTCACAGCTACAGTCTGTTACTTTTTTTCCTTCTCTTCCCGGTTTTGCGGTCACGAATATACCTCAATTCCAGCTTCATTAAAACTCCATCCCGCTCTATTCCAGCCTAAAAATAAACGAAAACTAACAAAAAGCGACTGCACAACAACTTGTATCACATAAAATTCAGGAGAGTTTACCGAGATCAAACTCCAGAAAAAATGATAAAGACAACTTGTACATACCTTAAGCTGTAGAAGATAGAAGAGGAATTTTTTTAGTGAAAAGAAGTTTCAGTGTTTGTGTATGTTTTCTCTCTCTAAAAAGGAAGTTCAAAAAAGAGAAAGGGCGTGTGGCTTGAGGAAAAGATAGTAGAGAGAGAAAGAGAGAATGGGGGAGCGCCAAGGCAACATTCCACGTCACTCAACACGTGTCCGTACTTTAAATAAAGCTTTATACATTGTACATATACGGTATACCTGGATCCTCTATACGCCTTGTATACTTGTCTTACATCATACGTGGCCTCTTTGGGATAAGTTATTTTATACAAAGGCAAAAATAGTGGGATATAATTCAATATCTCCAATCAAATATGGAATAACTTTATTTTATCCTATGAGTATTATAACTTATACCTGACACCAAATGATCTTTTAAACTTTTAATATTTAATATAAATATGTTATTAAATAAATTATAATTCAAATATATAAATAAATCTTATAGACAAATCTAAGGGCTACAAAATATATTCATCCGTACTTAAACGAAAACTCACCAAGTAGATGGGGTTTAGATAATATTAGGTTACAATAATAACACGCAAACTAAATATGTTAGATAGATTGTATAAATCCTTGATGATTATATTTATCATTTCAAGTTCATATAATATAAAATTAAAATAAATATCTTTTTTATGTTTCACAGAGTATTAAAAAAGGAATTCCCAAACGCTTTTTTGAATAGATTCATGTATTTCCTAAATGTTCAAAAAAGGGAACCCTAATTCCACTTACTCTATTGGCCTATCATCAATGAATACCTATATTAGTACTATTTATAATATTACCTTTTTTCACTTTTGTTATTTATTAAAAATAATTCTTTTAACATATTCATCACTCATAAGTAGTTTAACTTTTACCTGTGTGGTACTTATATTTACAAGACAACAATATTCTCAATTAAGTCTATTTAATTTTTTTCTCTCATTGTGTTATATTATTCATAAAGTCTGAATTAGTTCAAAGTATGCATGTTAATTACGTGGTTAAACTTTATTTGGCGTATAAAAATGGATTGACTAATAAATAAGTAGAATGTTAATTAATTATTTAAATTGAATAAATGAATTACTAAACAAAAAGTCCATGCTCAATTCGTGCAACTCTTATGAATATTGCACAATATAAACTGAATACAAATATCAAAAGCAAATTATGAATTTTTGTTTTGCAAATTCAACCTTTAGGGGTTATTTGGTATATTGGATTTATATACAAAATTATCTCATACATTGAGATTTCTATAAAATTAATTATCGTATTATACATATATGAGATTACTTATTACATTATTATAATATAAATAATGTGATAAATAATTTTTAAATCTAATCAAAATATTTATATATAAAAAACTATGCATATTTTATTTAAAATTATTATATTACTTATCTCTTATTCATTAGCCACCTGCATTGTGCCAAACAAGATCCTTACTCCATTTATTTTTATTTCTTACTTTTTGACTGGACACACTTAATGAAAAAATAAATATTAACAATATTCCTACTAATTAATTTTTAGTATATATTATATTTTAAAAATAATATTTAATGCTAAAAATAAAACATCAAAAAATAATTATTCTTTATACATCAAATATAATAAATAAACATAAAAATTAATTTTAAAAATAAATAACAAGTAAAGAAAATATTTCAAAATGATCACTCAATTATTTATTTATTTTTCTCATAAAGCAACTCGACTAGGGATTTTTTTTCTCGTGAAGTTGCTCACCTATGATTTTTTTCTGAGGAAGTAAATCAACTTTAATTTTTAACACAAAAATCATTCAACTAATAAAAAAAAATCATAACTGAATGACTTTTAGAAAAAATCAGACTCTATCTTTTTCATTTTATATGACATTATTTTTTTTTAATTTATCTTAAAAATAATGTTATCTTAATTTAATTAACAATGATTTAATTCTTTTTTATCTATCGTAAAAAAAATTAATCAAAAATAATGAAACTATACATAATGTATATGGAAAGAGGAAGGAAGGATGGTTGAGATGGAGTGGAGTGAGGTGGCGCATGGATAATTGTGTATCCTTATTAAATTATTTGCAAGGCAATGAATTGGAGGATACGTGTCGGGTAAAGGGTCGAATGACGCGTCCTTAACCTGGCTGGGGGGCTTATTGGCCAACTAATATCACCAGTCATGTGGATGACGTGCTACTTTTTATCGGAAAATTAATTTAATCGCACATCTATTCTATTTTATAATAGTGCAAAAGAAAATTAACCACATTGGATGTATCATTTCAAGTCCGCTAAGTGTATAATCTAGGAGTTGCTACTAATATTTTCCCTATCTTCACTTTTTTACTATTTCCATTTCTATAAGTTATTTTTATGCTGTAAAGTCAAACTTGCCCTTCTCCTTTTCACTCTCTTGTTATTGTTATCCCCCTCCCAAAATATATATATATATATATATATATAAATAATAGTAATTTCATAAGTAAGTTTTGAAAAGGATAGAGTATATGCAGATTATCACTAGTTTATGAAAATAAAGAAACTCTCGCCTTAAACAAATCCTAAGTCGATAATAATAACATATTTAGTAAAATTTTACTAGTGAGGTCTGGGGAGGGTAAAATGTACGCAGACCTTACCACTACTTCAGAGGTAGAGAGGATGTTTTCTGAAAACCTTCGTCTCAAAAACCCGTAAGCAGAATAACAAAATATGAAAAAAAGGGAAAGGAAAGGAAACAGGAAGACCAACTAATAAGAAAAATATAGCATCACAATTAAAACGAAGAACAATGCAAAAATTACAAAAAATAATATCAATAGCAAAGTAATATGAAAATCGAAAAGCAACAACATAACTATAATGGTACGACTAGTCATATGACACATTTTAATTGTCACAAGGCAAAATAACATTTTACACCTACTAAACTTCTATCGTAATATGCGACATTCGTACCCTTCTATTTAAGATCATGTCTTTGTTACTATGAAGTTGCATCACATCTTATCTAATAATTTCTTCCAAATAATTTTTTGATATATCCTTCCGTGAAACTCCTGAGTCCATCCTCTGGCACCTCCTAACAGGAACATTGACACACCTCCTCTACACATGCCTAAATCATCTCAGTTTCGCTCCTCTTGTCTTTTTCTGCCACAAAGGTCACTCCATCTTCTTCTGAATAACCTCGTTATTAATCTCATCACTTCTAGTATGTCCATACATGTATCTCAACATCCTCATCTCCACAACATGCATCTTTTAAACACATGAGTTCTTGATTAGACAACACACCACTTGATATAATAAAGACGGTCTAACCATCACTCAATCAACCTTACCCTTTAAGTTTAAGTGGTATCTTCTTATCACAAATTACTACAAAAGCAAACATCTAGCTATTTCACTCATGCTATACCAGTACAATGTGTGACATCAATGTTGGATCCAAGATATTTTATTTCAACTTTTTCACATAATATATTTAAGATTTAATACATTTAGCTCAATTATCTTTAGTTTTAAATTATAAAATTCAAAAAATTTATTTACTTTCTTAAATTCCATATCAATTCACTCAAGAAAGTATTACAATCTCTTCATCTCTTTTTATATGAGGTGATATTGTTTGCAACAAATTTTTCAAATTACATTAAATTCAAAATATATTAGTCCAAAAAAAATAAATATTGTGGATTAATATATTTGGGTTAATTAATTAAGTCCAATAAAATATGAATTTAATTAAAAGCCCAAATTCATTTATTTGGGCTACAAAAGAT
>JBCEWC010012136.1:0-16099 GCA_038996855.1 Solanum aculeatissimum
CCATCCCCGTAATTGCCCCCATAGTTTGAGTCCCTAGTCCCCAAGTCCTTAGAACTTACGTGCTATGTGATTTGCTTCGGCGCTTTCGAACTGATGATGTGTGTAATGATGCTATGATGGCTTGATCTAGAGTCTTCGGGTCCTCTTTCGCCATGTCACATCTAGGCCCCTATCCGGATCATGACATGATAAGTCAAGCCCCTTTTGAGTTTTGGTTAAAAAGTAGTAAGTATCGTCTAGCTTTCATAATAGAAGGTACAAAAAGAGTTTTTAGCTAGTATGAGAGGGAGTGCACTCGAATAAGAAATGAGTGGATATTTATGTGCCATTTGTGTTAGTAAAGATCAATTATATATGTTGAATAGAAGAGTAGAGGGAATAAGGCGGTTGATTTAAACTAGGCTCATGATTTTGAAAGTCACATGAGATTTCTTCATTGAAAGAAAAGTCACATGAGATTTATACAATTATGATCTTAGATAGGTAAGGAGGTATAATGGATGAGTAGATACTACTTAACTTATAAAAGGGAGTGTAATGATCGACTATACTTAGATAGGCTATGAGATAAAGGTTGATTTCTTACCTTGATATTTAGTTGTTTAATATTTTTTGACTTTATCTAATAGTTTAGAGTCAATATAGTATGTAAGGAGTGTGAATGTACATGTTTAGTACTAGATTCTAAGTTTGAACTTTAGGTGAGCATTATGAAAAGAGGGATAGCATGATGAGAGTGTTAGTATTAGTTGGAGATTTTCTCTAGTAGGCTTGACATAGCATAAACGAGAAATTAAGGTATTGACTTGAAAAAGTGTGATGTTACTAGTATGGTGTCTATGACCTTTAGATGAAAATAGTGAATTTAGGCTGACTCATTAGATAAGAAAAGAGCCTAAGATGTACATTCAAGATAGTATATAATTATATGAGACTTTAAGTTTATGATTTTACTATGGTTACCTAGATAATATATTTGAGTTGTCAATGTGAAGAGGCTAATGTAAACATTCTCTATTACCCTTAAGTGTTGGGTCAAAGGGGGTTAGCTATAGACAATGAGGAGCCTCCCATTATAGTCCAAGTTTTTCTTTAGTTGGATACATGTGAATATAGAATATAAGTGCTAGCAGATAAAGAAAGGAAAATGTTAGATCATAAGAGTCATAGAAAACGGATATTATGTCAATAAGAGTAGCAAGTATAGATAGATGCCTATAAAGATAGAGGAATGTTAAAAGTTGGTATCTTAGAAGAAAGTTTTAGCAGCAGTTTCATATCTTTGAGTATTAAATAACAGGAGGATATAAGCATTCTATGTATAGTGGTGATTCAATCGTGTAGAGAGTTATGCTTATAGCTTAGTGAAGAGATTCAGTTCACAGACTCACAGAGGTAACCTTTGAGCTAAAGGGAAGATGTTTAGGTAATAAACCAAAGTAGATCTTGAGATTTTTATAGTGATGAGTTGATCAGAATGAGACATCGATGCTTTTCCATCTCATATATTCCTTATACGTCAGTTGAGATGAGACCTTATTCCTATCTTATGTAAAGGCACCATGCTTATGATCTAGACCCATGCACCTTATATTGATTCACATTTATGCTCAGTTCTTAAAGCGGAAAGTGATAACTTTATTCAATAATTCTGATCTTATCTTATGAAACTAAGAGTTTTCATCCATATGTTTCACAAGACAAGACTTGAGTTTCACGGTTTGCACAATTCCATTAACTCATGATAGGTCCTAAAATTCTAGTAGGATCAGTTTATATTATGGATGCCTTTTAATCAGATTTCTTAAATGAATTGTGCTTATGAAATTTTATTCTAATCCTTTCTAATGGTCCTTTATTTTTGTATTGATAGTGATATTGATCATAGTAGATGAGTTGTGACAGATGGAAGAGAATGAGTGTTACTTATGATGACAGTCCTAGTATGCTTATTCCATTTAAGGTTACAAAAAGGGAGAAAAAAGAAGACGAGATCTTATTGTGTGTAACAAATAGGTAAGAATATGTTGGTATGCCTCCTAATAGGAGTTAATAAGATTATGATGTAGATGTGATATCATAAGTTTAAAGATTTCGAAGTAATGTTGACCTCAAAAAAGCTATAAAGCGGTTAGAGTGATAAGCTTAAATGTGTGGTCATCGCCAAGTGAGTGATAGTCGTAGGCTATTGTTGATTGAATGATTATTTCAAATAAATGCATAGGAGTAATATTCTCTAAAGGAAAGACCCTATGGAGGTACAAAGCATAAACCTTATGGATTAGATTGGTATAAGTATGATCAACTTGTGGGTAGCATGCTATGACTTTGAGTTAGGCTTGAACATGTGAGAGTATGAAATAGACTTAGGTGATAATGGGAGTTATAAACTTTAGTTAATGAAGTATAAAACTCAAGAAGAAGAGCATAGTTTGAGAGAGTGGATGCACTGAAGGCTAGCAGTTGGATCTTAGTGCATAGTAGTCCTATCCTTATATCAGGCTAATTGCCTTCTCTTGGAGTCTTGGGAAATTTTGATAGAAGTGTTCGAGATGGTAAACCTCTTATCAATAAAGATACGATGTCCATTTGTTAGTTGAGTTCCTACCTTAAAGTTGATGTTCATCCTTGAGTTCACTATTTTAAGTATCCGAGTGTTTGAGTTATTGCGTTCTGTTCGTGTTTTTAATGATGATCTTGAAGGTAAATTCACACCTCTATCCTTGAGGTTGATATTCTTTCTAGTTTAGCAATGTTGCATGTCTAAATTCTTGAATAAAGTTTGTGCCTTTAGTAAACCATAGTATCCTCATCATTTGAGGATGAATGATCCCAAAGAAGAGATTATAACACCCTAGAAATTACTAAAATACCTCTAGACAAAAGATTGCTCGCATAATGCATCTTTCCAAACTCTTTTGGGAAATTTGAGGCCGAAAATGTGATCAACATAAAAACTTATGTGTTAAAATAGTCTTGGTTGATTTTTAGAACAACCAAATCGAAAGATAATTTTTCGAGGCAAAAATACAATTCGTGAAAAGTATGCGACTTGTTTGCGTCGCGGACTTGCACTTAATTTTAGTCCCATTATTTTCTATGGGATTAGAAAATCGATCGAAAAATGATTTACATAAATTTACACATAAAACGTATTTGACAAATTTGATTTATGTGTTGTTTTGTGGAAAAATAGTTTCTGAATGCGTTTTAAATTTTTCATCGAAAAATGAATTGAGGTGCGAAATGTTTGCGTCGCAGACTTGCTCTGCCACGATATTCGACATTTAATTTTAAAACTTAAGGGCATTATATTCTTCTCTGGACTCATCCTAGACTAAATCCTAATGTTTTGAAGCCATTTTCAATCTTACATGAAGTCCTAAGCATGAATTATTCAATCGTTTATGCTATTTCATCTTAAAAACTAGGGCTACAGAAAAAAGAGAAGCTAGGGTTCAAGAGATTCAAGGCTAACCTTCAGCTGATTTTCCAGTCTTCATTCCAGGAATATAAAATCACCTAACAATTCTATTTTCGTGTTTATTCTATATTCTTAGCAAGAAATCTAGCCAAGAGCCAAGCCATTTTCATTCCAGTAAAGTTGTTAAGAAATACTAATGTTTTACCATGAAATTTTATTACAATTATAATTCTTATTATAAGAATTTCATTGTTGAACATGTTTCTTTAAATCATGAAGTATTATTACAATTATAAGAATCCTAACCTAGTTGAAAATTATTTCCCCAGCATATTTTACTTGCATAGAAAATGATTAGTTTACTACAAATATTTACCTAGATTTATGTACAGTTTGAGCTAAAAGATTCTCTTGAGATTTAGTTAAGAGACAAATTTGAGAAAATCAAGTTTAAAATAAATATATAGAGCCAAGGCTCCAAGTAGCAGATTTTTAGTTTTCCCCTAAAGTGGGATATTTTAGATTTATTAACCACAATGCATATTTTGGGAGTAGTATTGAGCACCGATGTGGTACGAGTTCAAATAACTCCAACCCTATAAACTACGTAGCTAGTGTAGGATAGGATTGTACCAGATTTATATCTCGTCATATGCCAATGAGATGGTCCAGTTTACATGGATCCCCAACACTTCATCCCTTACTCCAATAAGGTATGGAATGACTCTAGCAACGTAGGAAAGACGTTGTATCATCACAAGGCTAATAGTGTTGGTTTTGGTTAGAAAAACTCCCCAAGTTATAATATATATTATTTTCAGACACCGAAAGAGTTGCATTTAATTATACATTAAACCAGATGTTTACTTATATTGCATTGATTATGTTACTGAGTTATTTTTTGAGTTAATTCTTTGAGTTGAGCATCCTATTCCAAGTTTCTATTATTGATATTTTACATACCGTACACTACATGTACTAATGTATTTTGGCGCTGCATCATTTTATAATGCAGATTCAGGTACCCATGATAGCAAACATTCAGTAAGACAACTTTCCAGCAATAGTTGGTGAGACCTCTTTGCTGTCACAGGACTCTAGTTAGACTAGTTTATTATCTTAATTTACAGTAAGGTAGTTGTGGTTCTTGTTGCGACACCTATCTTCAGTGTAGTAGAGGCTTCATGGACAGAGTTAGTGAGTCAGTCTAGTCTTTTTATTAAGATATTTTAAGCATTATTACTATTTGTATAAAGAGATATTTTCACCTTTGTATAAAGCATGGTTGAGATTCTTTGAGTTTTATTAAATATTTATTAAAAGTCTATCTTATAAAGCTTCTGCATGCACGTTAAAGTTTCCTATTTAGTAAGTCAACCTGCACAATGGTTTGCTTAGGGACTAACAATGATTTTTAAGTGTTGATCATGTACAAGGTGTAGACTCGGGGCATGACAAACTTGGTATCAGAGAACAAAGTTCAATTGGTGAAACACGACTCCTCTTGGAGAGTGTAAAAGAGCCTGAGGTACTGGGTTTGATTCCCTGTAGCACTGCTGCGTGAAGAGGGATTAAAAGGAGCGAATTGGCTGGCCCTAGGAAACACAATACCTAAGTATGTGAGCTCACAAGGAGGGGTCATCACAATTAAGGTACCCAATTAAAAACTTTGTAGGTTAGTGCACATTGGTTTAAAACCATAAAATTTAAGAGTATTTTGCATAATCATAATAGAATCCAGTAGCTGAAACCATTCTAAAATAGTCCACCTAATTCATTCAAAACTCTAGGTAGGGAAATCATGAAATTAAACTCACAATATCATCAACTTCATAATATGTCATAACATTGCTATTTACATTACTCATATGATTGAAAATAAGTTGTCATATTGACATTTAAAAAGAACCCATGAAGTCAACAAAATATCCATACTTGGAAGCTAATGAAATACAAATTCACTTAGGCTTTGAGGATGTAAAGGATCCCCAAATCAAACCCATATGCCTGAGTAGAAAATCCTAAGAGAAGCTTGAAGTTTGGGTGAGCAATATCTTGGAAACCCTACCTTTCTTCCTTCTTTTCTGGAAAGTATTTTGCCTTAGAGAAATTTTAGAAAGTTGGAGTGGGGAGTGAATGAGAGTGTAGGTTAGGGTTGGGACTAATATGGGTAGAATTAGGTCTCAAAATGATGTAGTATTGGACTTAAGGTACCAGAAAAGGTCAAAAATACCCTTCCTTAAAACTGTCAAAACCCAAACAGTCAAAACCCAAACTGTCAAAACCCAAACTACGACCACCATCCACCTATCCTAGATTGGTTCACGACTCATAAATAGGGGGTCTCATCCTGATTACAATTTTGGACCTCTGAAATAGCCTCTGAACCCCAACCTACGACCCCACTTTATGATCCATAGAACAAATGATGGGTCGTACACCCTTTTGTGAATCAGTCCCATACTTAGATTATTTTTCTAACTCAGGACCTTAGACTATGAGATCTTTTATGGTTCATAAACACAACAATGGCTCGTCTTATTTTTCTGTAGTTCAAGATTCAAAAACCTAAATTTTTTACCAACTTGGATTGCATTCACAAAATCCTATCCATGGTATGTAGTTCCATTTACAAATCATAAATTCTCCTCGTAGATTGCCCCCATACTTGGTCAATTTTCCATCCTAACTGACCCAATTCACGAGCTTTCTCAACAACCCGTCGTTGGAATTATTAGTCGTAAATGAGGCTCATACATTAACCTAAAAATTTTCAAGTTTTTGTCATTTTTAGACTATTTTCTTCCTAAATTGCGGGTCTTTACACTTGAGATTTGATGAAAAGTGAGAAATTCTTTGGGCTCCATGGTTTGAAGTGACCATAGATGAACACCCATATAACTTAGATGAATTTAATGGAAGAAATTGGGAAATAGAGTATAGGAGCTTGAATTCACCAATGGAAGCCTTAAGGGTTGAGGAACCTGAGAGGATTTGAGAAAATTTGGGAATTTGGTGAGTATAAAGTGAAATTGAAGGGTTTTTAGTGTTATGGATAGTTATAATGCAAAAATGGCATAGTTTAAGACTTAGGGTAGGAGAAAACGACCAAAAATCCCATCATTAAAAATTATTGTTAGGGTTTATGTATTGGGTCTATAGGCAATAGACCTATCTACAGTTCATAGAGAGGCTTCGTAGAAATCAAACATGATTTCTTACTTTTTGAAGTTGACCTACAGTAACAGCTTCTATGATTTTTCATTTGGTTTATGACCCGTAGAAGGGTCTCATCTTATAACCATTGCAAAAAGTTCAGAGACTTGATATTCTTGGATCAAAAACCCAATCCATTACTACAACCCATAATTCCATTTACAGGTTATAGAACCTCTCGTACCTAGCTTCCATACTTAGCGAATTTCACACCCTTTACTGTCTCATATGTGAGACCTATGTATGACTCATACTCCTATATATGGGCTTGTTCTATTGGATCTTAGTCCAAATCCTTAAACCTAATATTTTACCTAGTACTATCCCCCATCTACAACCCTAATCTATGGCTCATAGACCTATCTATGACTCGTAGATGCCTCCCGTAGTTTCATTAAAATTTCTAATTTTTTTCCAAGTCTAGTACTTATTCACGATAAGCCTTCTACAACACATGGTTCCATTTGCGGGCCATAGTTAGGCCTTGTGGAACCTTGCTGCATCTAGTTTTTCTGCAACATTTATCCTTTTCTCACTTTCCCACTTATGGGGTATTACAATATCTCCCCCTTGTAAACATTCATCCTCGTAGTTAGATAAAAGATATCTTGAGTAGAGTGGAAAAGATACCAATAACCTGACATGAATTTAATAATGCAATTTAAACATCAATTTAATAAACTTTTCCAACTTTAGCATAAAATATCATTTAAAAAATAGTTTTATGAGTATTCATGTATATGTTAGAACATGAAAAAGCTTAAATGTGGGAATTTAGAGGATTTAAGTATCAACACTAAGTACCTTGGACTTGAATGGAAGGAAAGAGGTAAGAATATCATTTCATCATGTCCACTTTAACTTCCAATGTAGCACTTTCAACTTATTAGTTCCTCCATAGTACCTTAAGGGATGCAAACTCTATGTCTCTCAACCTTTTGACTTGACGGTCTAAGATATCAATTGGAACCTCCTCATAGGTCAATGGTTCTTCAACACTCACACATTCTAAGGGCAACATGGAGTTTGGATCATCCACATACTTTCTTAACATTAGCACATAGAACACGGGATGAACTAGCATTAACTCTAATGGAAAATTTAGTTCATAGGCCACCTTACCAACATGCCTTAGGATCCTATAAGGGCCCACATACAAGGACTCAACTTTCCCTTTTTGCCAAATTACATTGCACCCTTTATGGAAAACATTTTCTAGCAAACTCAATCGTCTATATTAACCTCAAGTTATCTTCTTCTTAAGTTCGAATAGGACTTTTAGCGATTTTTGATAGCCTTCAACTTTTCCCCTATAAGTCTCGCATTCTCCATAACATCAAATATCAACTAGGGGCCTATCAAGGTTACTTCACCAACTTTGAACCATCCCACTGGGGATCTACATGTTCTCGCATACAAAGCTTTAATTGGGGTCATATCAATGCTTGAGTGATAGCTATTGTTATATGAAAATTTAATCAATGGTAGGTGATCATCCCAATCAGCCTTTCAATCAAGTACACAAGCCCACAACATGTCTTCTAATATTTGGATAGTTCTTTTAGCTTGTCTAGCGGTTTGAGGGTGAGAAGTGGTACCTAGCTTGACCTTGAAAAAAAGGCCCTTGTAAAATAACTTCCAAAAGTGTGAAGTAAATTGAGTACCACGATAAAAAATAATAAACAAGGTTAACCCATAAAGTCTTACCAATTCTCGAATATACATATTTTCATAGTCTTCAGCACCGTAAGTAGTCTTAACTAGTAGAAAATAGGTTGCTTTTGTCATTCTATGAACTACCACCCAAATTGAGTCATGTTGTTTCTAGCTATGAGGAAAACCCATGATGAAGTACATATTCACATCTTCCCACTTCTAAGTAGGATTTTCAATATCTTGGACTAAGCCTCCTGGTCTTTGTTGTTCAACCTTAACTTGTAGGAAATTCGTACATTCCACCACCAACCTTGCTATGTGCTTCTTCATGCCATTCCACTAGTACAATTCCCTTAAGTCCCTATACATTTTGCTGGATCTGAGATGAATAGAATGCCGAGAGTTATTAGTTTCACTTAATATTATCTTCCTTAGGCTATCAACATTTGGAACATATATTAGGCCTTGATAAAAAAGTACCCCATCTCGCCCTTCTTAGAAAGCCACAATATTCTTTTCAAGAACTAGATTCTTCAATTCAACAAAGGTTAGATCCATGTCTTGCTTCACTTTCACATAAACAACCAATGATGATTATGAGCCATTACAAACAAGAATACCTCTCTCATTATCAACATCTTTAACCATTTCCTTTTTTCCATCTTCCACATGACCAATACTACCCATCGTCGTCCAACTAAGTGCATTGGCCACAATATTTGATTTGCTCAAATAGTACAACACACTTATGTCATATTCTTTTAATATCACAAACCACCTCCTTTGTTTAAGGTTTAAATCCCTTCTACTAAACATATATTGCAAGCTTTTGTGTGGGTGAACATATCAACATGCATCCCATAAAGATAGTGAGTTAAATATTCAATGAAAATACAACTACTACCAATTTGAGATCATGGGTTGGATGATTCTATTTAGGCAACTTTAGTTTACTTGAAGCATATGCTATGACTTTACCATATTACATCAATACAAAACTCAAACCAACACGTAAGGTATCACAATAAACCGAAAACCCATTCAAACCTTTTGATAATATCAAAATAAGATCCGATGTAAGGCGATCCATCAATGTTTGGAAGCTTCTTTCACACTCAATCAACCATTAAAACTTTACCTTGTTTTGGATCAACTTGGTCAAAGGTGATGTAATAGATGAAAACCCTTCAAGAAACCTCCTATAGTAACCGGCCAAGCCCAATAAGCTATGAATATCTGAAGGAGACAATGGTCTAGGACAATTCTTTACCTTCATTATTTTTTGGATCAACTAATATACTATAACTAGACACACAATGTGACCAAGAAAGGACACCTCTCTCATTCAAAATTTGCACTTGCTAAATTTGGCAAAGAGTTGCTTGTCCCTTAAAGTGTATAATACCACCCTTAAGTGAACCATATACTCCTCTTCACTTCAGGAATAAAAAAAGCATATCAACAATGAATACCTTCACAAAAATGTCTAAGTATGGAATGGAAATTTGATTTATCAAATTGATAAAAATAGGGGGAGGATTAATCAACCCAAATGGCATAAAAAGAACTCAAAATGACCATATTTCATCCAAAATTCCATCTTGGGAATATCATACTTCCTTACCTTTAATTGGTGAACAAGATCAAAAATCAATTTTCAGAAGTAGCATGCACCTTGGAGTTGATCAAATAAATCATCTTTCCTCAGAATGTGATACTTGTCCTTTATGGTAACCTTATTCAATTGTCAGTATTCTATCCACATTTAGAGTGACCCATACTTCTTCCTAACTAAAAACACAGAAAAACCCCATGCTGACATACTTGGCTTAACAAAATCCTTTTACAACAAGTCTTTCAATTGTTCCTTCAACTCCTTAAGTTCTATTGGGGGAATATGGTAAGAAGGAATAGTGATAGGATGGGTATCGAGAAAGAGATCTATACCAAAATCATTTTACCTTTCTGAAGGAATACTAGACAAATCATTAGGAAACACATCAGGGAATTCATTAACAATAGGGACAGGGCTTTAGAATTTGCATCCCTAGCCTGCACAATATGATAAATACACCCCTTAGAGATCATCTTACAAGCTTATAGGCATGAAATTAATCGACCCTTAAACACTGAATCACTACCCTTCTATTAAAGAATAACTCATTAGGGAATTAAAATTTGACCTTGTGAGTTCTACAATCAATACATATATAAGAAGCATGTAACCAGTTCATGCCAAAAATGATGTAAAAGTCGATCATGTCAAGGTCAATTAGATCACATATGACTATTTTATGGTAGACTGACACATGACAATCTCTATAAACTCTTTTGTCTAGAACTGAATAATCGATAGGGTATAAATGGAAAAAGGATCTAACAACACATCGAAAAACATATCAAACCTTATGGAAAGATAAGGAGTCACAAAAGATAAATTTGCACCTGGATCAAGTAAAGTATATACATCAAAGTTAATGACCCGCAACTGAACCATAATCACAGCTGGTGTCACGACCCGAGAGTAGGGCCTAGATGTGACATGGCGAAGAAAAAACCCAAGAGTTCTCGATCAAGCCATCATAGCATCATCAAACACATCATCGGTTAGGAAGCGCGTATAATAAACAAATAACATATAAGTCTAGGGGATTAGGGGGCTTTGGACTCAAGCTATGGGGATGTTGCCGGGAATAGGATAAGCATGAATCAATAGCACATAGCAATTATGTTCTAAGGGGCAGGTAAGTATGAATCAAGCTATGGGGGCAAATAGGGTTAGGGACTTTCCACCCAAGCATATTTCGAATCCAATCATATCATAATAGCATAAGCAGAAACAAAAGCATAACATAAGATACCATTATTTAACATAAATAGCCATATCATTACAAGTAAAGCATACCATAACGTACTATCCCGACCCCGAAGGGGGCCTAGATGTGACATGGAAAAAGAGAACCCGAAAGTCCTCGATCAAGCCATCATAGTATCATCACACACATCATAGGTTCGGAAGCATGGAAGTAAACATATAACACCTAAGTTGTAGGGGAAACGGGGCTTTGGACTCAAGCTATGGGGATGTTGCCAGGAATGAGATGAACATGAATCATATAGCACATAACAGTTATCTCTAAGGAGCGAGTAAGTAGGACTCAAGCTATGGGGGTATTCTGAGTTAGGGGAATTTCCACATAAGTACATAATCAACTCAATCCTCAACATCAAGCCATAAGCATAATCAAATATCATTTCCATAATCAAGGCTCATAAATCATAATATCTCAATAGTCTTAATATCCAACAACATACAATCCAACGTACAAGAGTTCAATTTGTCCAACAAGCCTCTACATAAGATAAAGCGGGGCCTCGACATAGTTTGAGGCTCACCCTCAATACATAAGTAAGAAAAATAACAACAATACTAGGTAGATAGAAAGTGGCTATTGCCCTTGAACAAAAGGGCTCACCACAAACAAAAGTCTTCAAGATGATCACACGTCGTCCGGTGAAAGATAGAAGTCGTCTCCAATCCCTACATGGTTAGAACATATAGGCAAAGAGTATGGGTTAGCACATAATATGCACTAAGTACACGGGCATGCAATGCATATGACAATATAATATGACCAAAAATTATGACAAGGGGACAAGTGATACGAAAGGAGTGCACATATCCAAGAGATATATAATAATATGCTATGCCATGATGCATGAGATGCAAACCTACAATCATAATATAGCAAGGATGTAACCTCAACCGAAAACGGAGGAGACCCAAGCGAGCTACTACCCAGATCCGAACTACTTACCAAGTAGATCCCTAGTCAACTGTTCATCAAAGGGATACATAACAAGTCAATCCCTATCTAGGAAGATAAACCCAGGGTGGCACATGGTTTGACAGAAAAGAGTATGGACCGTTGGAAATAGTCCACCCTGACTCTAATCCCTCGGTAATAAGTCTCATCCCATGAGAATACATATATATATATGCAACTTCAAATCGGAGGACTTACATTCTTTTCAAAATCATGCATCATTAGTCAAAACCAAAATCATTGATCAAAACCGTATTCATGCTTAGACTAAAAGCCAACAAGAGTTTCAAAAATCATTCTTATAATAATTTCCATATCAATGCAATAAGAGTAGCCCATCTACATAGCTTATCATATCAAACCTTCACAACATATTAAAGTGGTGCAAGCACCCAAAATGCTCAAAGAGTCATAACGAAGAGACTATGTGATCACAAGCCATAACATATCATATCATAACAAGAGTTTCATCATATCCAATCTTCAATGCCTATGCTATGAATGAGGAACAAGTGCATGGGTAATGGAGATTCAACTTAAAATCACAATTCAAGAGATAATTCAACATAAATCATGAGAATTTCCATATTTAAAGCATAATAAAATTTACCCATGTATAATTAAATCATTAAGGAACATGCACATTGATCCTTTAAGAATTTCCATGAACATTCATAAATTCAAACTTAAATCATCATTAAACCACCTAATTTCTACAGTGCATAATCCCAATCAATTATATACATCAAAATTTAAAGAACCCATAACTTAAAGAAACTTAAAATCATAAATTAAAGAGTAGGGTTCTTGGGTCTTCATGGATGAAAGGAAATCCATGAATCAAACCCACATACCTTGAGTTTAAGCACGAGCATTGATAAATTTAGCAAGCAAGATGATCTTCCCCAATTTTTCTTTAGGCTTTCAACAATGGAGGTCAAGAAAATTCAAGAAATTTTAGAGAGGATTCAAGATTGTTTGGATGAGTAAAATAGGATTAGGGTTTGAATTTAGGGGTTTAGGAGACTTTAGGGAAGTTAAAAGAGTTATAGGATTAAACCAATTTATGTAATTATCATTAATGAATTGGACTAACCCCTGAAACACAGTGCCACACGAAAGGGCTACAGTGCCCATCCAATGGTACACGGTCCGTGTACCTGCCCATTTGCCTTGCCTTGGCTTCGTCTTCGACTTGAACTCTCTCGGTCTTTCTGGAACACTTCACGGAGGGACTCACAGACCGTGTGGCTGCACACGGACCGTGTACAGGTCCATGGAGCCACACTTGGCCAAGAGACCAGCCCCAAAATCTGGCCAAGCTTCTGTCCCACTTCACGGGACCCCTCACGGGTCTTGAAGTGGCTCACGGACTGTGGGGTGGTCCGTGAGACTTGCCTTGGTCCAAGGCTTGGCCCCTAACCTCTGGAAGCTCACTGGAACCCTCCGCGGACACCCACACAGACCGTGGACCACCAAGCGGTCCGTGGTCTAGTCCTTAACCCATTTCGAGAACCTTGTTTCTAGTGTCCTTCCAAATATGGTCAGTCTCACTATTTTTGCCATAACTTTCTCATACGATCTCCAAATTGAGTGAAACTAGTTGCATTGCGAAGATAACTCAAAGAGATTCAATTTTATATATAGTAGACCATACAGTTCATGTCATACCAAAAGTTATGATCCCTCAAAATACACTGCCCAACCAGCCTCACTATGTCACCAACCGGTCCGTTTTGAATTCAGCCACTCAAATACAACCCATGACTACCAAAATTCAACCATGACCAGTCCAACACCATCCAAGACCAACCATCAAGAAGTTAAAAAATTTACTGGTCGTTATGTCATCTCCCCCTTGGGAACATTCGTCCTCGAATGAGCTAGGACTACAGCTTGAGGACTTCAATCAAAACAAGAGACATTCTAACCATAACTCAAAAGATAATGCATCATATCAAAAGTCTTTAAAAACTTATGTCAAAACATTATTTAAATCATTTTCGTGCTCATGTATGCATGCAATGTCATGAAACTCAAGAATTTAAAGAATTAGAACCATACAAGGATAGAACCTAGTACCTTAGGTTTGAGTAGATTGGAAAGATAGGGATATCTCTTCATCATATCCAACTCCACTTCCCACGTTTCACTCTCCATGTCTTGATTCCTCCAAAGAACCTTGACAAAAGCTACCTCTTTATTGCGAAGCCGCTTCACTTGTCTATCCAAGATTTCAACTGGCACCTCTTCATAGGTCAAGTTCTCCTCAATCGTCACACCCTCCGAAGGTGCAATTGCCTTAGGGTCACCAACCAACTTCCTCAATATAGATACATGGAATACCAGATGAATAGAACTTATGTCTAAAGGTAAGTCCAACCTATAAGCCACATTTCCAACCCATTCCAGAATTTCATAAGGTCCGAAGTACCTTGGGTTCAACTTGCCCTTTTTGCCAAAACACATTATGCCCTTCATGGGGGACACCTTCACATACACCCAATCACCAACATGAAATTTAAGGTCTCTCTTCCTAGCATCCGAATCAGTCTTTTGGCGACTTTGGGCCGTCTTCAACCTTTCCCAAATCAACTTCACCTTTTCAATATCCTCAACAACCAAATTCGGGCCTAGAAAGGCCACCTCATCTATTTCGAACCAACCAACTGGAGACCTACATCTCCTACCATACAAACCTCAAAAGGAACCATACCAATGCTAGCATGGAAGCTGTTATTGTAAGAAAACTCGATAAGAGGTAGATGGTCCTCCAAATTTCCCTTAAACTCTAACACACAAGCCCTCAACATGTCCTCCAAGGTTTGAATTATCTTTTTGGCTTGCCCATCAGTTTGAGGATGGAATGCGGTGCTCAACTTGACCTTAGTACCAAGTCCATTTTGAAAAAATCTCCAAAAATGAAAAGTGAATTGAGTACCATCATCCGATATGATAGACCTTGGCACACTATACATTCTCACCAACTCCCGAATGTACACCTTAGCATACTCCTCGGCACTATAGGTAGTCTTGAGCAGTAAGAAGTGAGTTGACTTAGTCATCATATCAACCACAACCCATATGGAAAACAATTTCTCCGAGTACGGGGTAACCCAACCACAAAGTCCATATTCACATCTTCCCACTTCCAAGTAGAAATCTCAATATCTTGTGTCAAGCGACCGGGCCTTTGATGTTCTACTTTCACTTGTTGGAAATTAGGATACTCCGATACAAACTTTGCTATATATTTCTTCATACCATGCCACGAATATAACTCTTTCAAATCTCGGTGCATTTTGGTACATCCTGGATGAATGGAATATTGTGAATTGTGAGCCTCTTTCATGATGATTCCCCTCAAGCCATCCACATCCGGAACACGTAGATGGTCTTGGTACCGAAGCACACTATCTCCCCCCTTGGGAGAAAACCTCGATTTTCCCATTAGCAACAAACTTCTTCAACTCCACTAAGGAAGGATCCAGATCTTGTTTAGCCTTAACATCAACTACCAAAGAGGATTTGGATCCACCTTGCATAAGGATTCTGCCAACCTCACACCCAACCTAGCAAGACAGAGCACATCCTTTGCTATTTGTTTCTTTCCCTCATCGACATGTGTTACACTTCCCATAGAGAGTCTACTAAGAGCGTCCGCCACAACATTAGCCTTACCGGGATGATAAAGACCACTCATATCATAATCTTTGAGAAGTTCCAACCATCTCCTTTGACTCAAATTAAGGTCCTTTTGGGTGAACACATATTGTAAGTTCTTGTGATCGGTGAAGATATCCACATGCATCCCATACAAATAATGCCGCCAAATTTTCAAAGCAAACACTACCACCGCTAACTCAAGATCATGAGTTGGATAATTTTATTCATGCACCTTTAATTATCGGGAAGCATAAGCTATCACCTTACCATGTTGCATAAGCACACAACCCAAACCAATACGTGATGCATC
>JBCEWC010012137.1:0-16099 GCA_038996855.1 Solanum aculeatissimum
CCCGGGATTACTATACCCCCCAAGAAGAGGGATAACTTATCCTGGTACTATTTATTAGTCCCGGGATAAGTTATCCCCCTTTTGTCAATCAAACGGCCATCTAAGTGACACTTAATTTTTATCCCAGGATAATTCTTACTTATCCTTCACACCAAACGACCCCTTAGAGTGTTGTATTATGTGGATGTCTAGTGGACGTTTGATTTGACTTATTTTTAGGTATTTTTAATTTTAAGGATTTTTTTAATTTTTAAAGGTAATTGACACAGACCTATAGTGTTTTTAAACACCTTAGTTTATCCTTAATAATTACAAACAAAAAAAATCTACTTTTGGATTTTAACTTTTAAGTAACTTGAAAAAAAAGTCTATTCAAATACCCCATATAGTGCTTGTTTGGATTGATTTATTTTAGATATTTTTAAATCAAAATAATTTTTAAGAGTTTTAAAACATTTGAATAAAGTTTTAAAAAAAATACTTATAAATACTTATTTTTAAGATAAAATAATAAAAATAAATTAAATATTTTATAATTTTTGACTTAAGGCATAAGTCAAAAATTAATCTAAGTGGGCTCTTAATTTGTTTTACCATCAAAACATCATTATGTTAGGACTTTGAAAACATCTTTAACTAACAAAAGTTCAGAAAAGAAAAAATGAACAAAAGCTGCAAATCTACTTCTCCATTCAGATATACAGAAAAAGTAACTTGAAAGCATCAAATTGGAGTAATTCTTTTTAATTCTACATTATTTTTTTAGGTAATTAATTATATTTTTTGAGCCCCGCAATTAAACTCTCGTTTGGTTAGCATCATGTTATCCCAGGGTAATTAATTTTGAAATAAGTTAGCCTGAATAAGTTATTCCACCCTAAGACAAAAATGATGAAATAAATAGTTCAAGAATTACCTTATACCTCCAACTAAACATAAGATAAAATAGTCCTACACGTTATCTCAGAATTATTATAACTTATACCTCACACCAAACAACTCCTTATAGTCCAACACTTTCGAATCCCCCACATAGCGAGGCGTTAGTGCATCTAGATGTGGTTTGATGATGAACAAAAACAAAAAATCACAACACACCAAATTATCAAAATTGCCATGTTTCTTTCATTTCTCAACATGATCAGTAAGAAGAAAACATACGGATTGCTCATCTCTTGATCCCTTTTATTTCATTGAGAATTTACAGTTTAATTAGAATATGCAGACAATGAATACCTTCAATTTGCAGCAAACAGTAACTCATAGAAGAGATTCAAATGCATACCCAAACTAATCATACTTGTCCCTCCATGAACTGACAAGAAAAAAGACCCAAGAAAGTGCAAGAACAAAATCACCAACAAGTTGTCTTGGCCAATCATAAGCCAAATCCTCAACCTTCCTTTCAAAATACACTCTCCATAACGCCATTGATACATGAAGAAAGACACAACCTTTAGCGAAAAAGCTCTGAAATTCCCTGTCCTTAACGAAAGACACCATGAATAACAGCAACCCAATTACACATAACAGCAACCCAACGAATGAATCTGAGGTTTTTATCAACAATTGGTCATGTGGGGTTGATCCTAGCAGCTTTCTTGCTGTTTCAATTCCATGTCCGAGAACAGAAATTTCGTTGAGATAGAACATTATCAAAGCACCACTAGTTGTTGCTATTAGTGAATGGAGAAGACAGATTATGAAGAACCCAGATGATCCCATTCATAAGAAATTGATTTCAGATTAGAAAAGAAGAAAACCCAAAACCCTTTAGATGTGAAATTGAACAAAATTACAGAGACCCATTTGTATTTGTATGGATGAATTGAGAGTATCGAGGAAAATTTTGAGATCTGAGATTGGGTATGGCAGAGTATTGAGGATTGGAAACCCTAACGCTAGATTCACGGGAGAAGATGGTTGATGACAGCTGGCGATACGTTATTGGTAAGTGTGCATTTTGGAATTTCTTGGCATTTCATTTCAATTTTATCAGTATGTATAGTATTATTTGTTATTGTTATTCAAGGCCAATACTAACATCTTGCTACTATTTTAGACAAATTCCATATGTTTTATTTGTTATTGTTACTATTGTTATTTAAGGCCAATACTAACACACAGCCTCTACAATTTGGTGAGCAGCCAGAAGCAAGGTTTCTAAAGCAAATCACAAACATATCAGGTCAAATGCAAGCAACCGTAGGCTGAACAACATGGTGGCAAGTAATAGTTACAACTTAACATGATGCATTCTCAATTTCCAACTCAAAATTGTTGAAATAGTATGATTTAATAAACACAAGGCAAGGAATCCAATGAGTGATAGTACATGATTGATGATTGGCACATAAGGCACAGTAACAAGAGGGGAAATCTGCAGAATGTAACAGCAAAGTTGCTGCTAAACACAAAGTATAGGTACATTATGTTGCACAGTTAGCTGTTTGAGCCTCTTGACTTTTGTAAAAGACTGAGCAATTATGAACAGTGAATGACCCATAAACCATAAATGCAGTAGTATCATTTATCAGAGACAGCAAAATCTCAAGAAAGCAACATTTAGCTACAACTAATGCCACCATATATCATGGAACAGATCAACAAGAAGCAAAGCACCTAACTTTCTTACTATCACTTTTTCTAAAGTCTCTAAATTTCAACTAGATTTTGCTGACAGCACAATTCAACTAGAAACACACTATATAACTGTACCCTTAACAAACAATCCATTCAATGACACAAATGATCAAACACCTTCAAGGCGATCGAATTGACAATCTGGGCGAAGTCCTTTTCACTGATTCAACCTTCTTCAAGCTCTTCTTCTTCTTCAAATCTCCACCCTTAGATTTCACACGATCAACCCCAACAGCATCTTCATTCCTCCGGCTCCTCGTCCTCACAGCAATACCCACCTCTTCCTTCTCCTCAAACTCAAGCTTCCTCACCAATCCACTCTCACCCTCCTCAGATTCATCAACCAACCTCCTCTTCCGCTTCAACACAACCGGAGCAGGCGGCATCGTTGGACTACCCTCCGGAGGCGTCACCGGAGAACCCTTTTCCGGCGTTTCTTCACCCTCCGCACGTAGCTTCTCGATGTTGCCTTCAATCCGGCCCTGAAGACGGTGGCGCGTGAAGCTAACGCCGCCCATGGACCAGTGAGCTTTCTCTGCCCATGACATAAATGGATGGAGAATGGAGAGCGGTGGGTCTACTCTGTCTTCGTTTGGCTTGTAGAATCTTGGTCTTGGGAGGCTGCTGCCGTAGAATTTTCCAGGTTGTAGGGCTACCACCATACTGAAAAAACCAAATTTATGAAAGGAAAAAGGGATTTTGAATTGAGATTTGATGAATTTAATTGGCTATTTTCTTCTCAATATATAGCAAGTACAGAGGATTTATGGGAATTAAAATGGAGGGAAGTATTTTTGGAGGGAAACTTGGCGCCAAAATTACTAAAATTATGTTTTGACTAAAATTTAATATATTTCAATTTTTGAATTTTAGAAATATGGATAGAGTTGTTTTTAATTTTTTTTCCACTTAAAAATAAAAATCAACATAGAAATTTTTTTCTTCAATTTGTATTAAAGGGTCAAATACAAATTTAATTTTCAGGTTAGCCTTTTTCAGAATATAAACAATTGTGATTACTTCTTTTGTCCAATATATAAGACATTGTTGGTTTGACTTAACATGATATTTTAAATTTAAATTTAACATTACTTATGATATTTATGTAATTATAACTTAGTATTTTGTTGGGGACCCAAAAAAAAAGAATTTTAGGTTGTTTTTTTTAGTAAAATAAATAAAAATGATGTTAAATAAATTGGAATAAAGGAAATACTTACCATTTGTTTCAAACTTCATAATTTTCATGATCAGCTAGGTATTTAGCTTGTGCAACATAAACCATGAATTTCTCATGATTTCTTCTCGTAATTTTTAAATAATTTTAGACCATAAATTTTATATAGATACTTAGCTTATGCAATCTAAACCATGATTTTTTATTTTTTTTTTAAATAATGAAGAATTAACCTAAATAACTATTATTCATGTATAATATGTATATAATTTGTGTATTATATTTACTAGAATAAACAATTATCTGATTCACTATTTGTGAAAAGAAATTGTCAATTTGTGTTGCTGAATATTAGGGGTGGACACTCGGTTCTTCGGTTCGATTTTAGTAAATTTTGATTCAATGTTGAAAAACTGTGCACCATAAACTGAACTAATTAGTATTTCTAAAATGGTTTTACAGTGTGAACCAATGAAAAATAAAATGAGGACAAAATTAAAGTATAAAATACTTAAAAACTTAAAACCATGTTAAGTGATGATGTGCCACCATGGTGACTTTCCTTTATGACCTCGAGCCACACTTCCTCGGGATGGAGGATTCCGGACCTTGAAAGGTTGGTTTCTCCTAGGACTCATTTTATATCTACCATTAAGTGTGAGTGCACTCGCTGGTGGTGGCGCAAAATTCAAGGATCTCTGCAAAAAGGGTTAAACTATTTCCATTCTCTTGCTTATGTTTACTATGTTAATGTCCTATTGACTCAGTCTTTATGCTCCAAGGTTTTTCCATCTCATTCTCCTTGTCCTCTTCTACCCATCGAGCATATGCAACAAGCTGAGTAGTACGCTCAAGCTCCTCAGTGTTGACAACATTCATCGGGTTCACGATATATTTGGAAGGCATGGTCTGCAAAAGTGTAACACACGAGTTAGAGGAGATATTTTCTAGCATTTAACTCTATAACACGAATTAGAATAAAAAAGAAGTGTAATAATTTCTAATGTCTTATGGTCTCCCTATTATGGATGTGACACGTTTCACACCAATAATAAGGACTCTATTAGACACG
This sequence comes from Solanum aculeatissimum, assembly GCA_038996855.1. Taxonomy (NCBI): domain Eukaryota; kingdom Viridiplantae; phylum Streptophyta; class Magnoliopsida; order Solanales; family Solanaceae; genus Solanum; species Solanum aculeatissimum. The sequence goes on from JBCEWC010012137.1 coordinate 4,893, forward strand.
ATTTCATAAACTCCCTAGGACACTTGAACTCTGTGCTCTGATACCAAGTTTGTTACGCCCCGAGAGGGTACCTTTGGCGTGGCCAACACTCAGAGACCATTGTTTGTCCCCAAGCGAACCCATTAGCCTCATCGTCACATTATACTCAACAACGGAAGAGAACACTTAAAGAAACACACTATGAAGTAATTTAAATAACCAAGTCTTTATATGCAAATGAATTTCCAATAAACAAGAGTTGGAAAAAAAATAATACTCAACCTTCTCTACTCAATGTCTATGAAGTCTCTATCTTTAAGCATCTAGGTGGTGCCAATGACAGGTTCACAACTAGCTCAACTCAAATAAAAGTACTAAACTCAAAGAAAGAAAGATAAGTGAGGTATCCTCTAAATGTAGAGGAGGACTCATCAATCATCTAAATGCAATAAGATCTACAATGAAGCGTTTGTTGATGACCTTTAATATCTGTCTCTACATCATAAAATGATGCATTCCAAATGGACTTCAGTACCTTGAATATACTAGTATGTAAAATAGCTGGAAAGGAAATGACATAATCAAACATACTCGCATCAAGTAGCTCAATTCAACAAATCATGCAAATTTAAGAACAAAATTATGCTTTAAAAGTAAACTCAATAATATGCAACTCACGCCAAATCATTCAATTTATATAATAAAACAATGCTCCTAAAAGAAATTTTAGCATGCAACTCATGTCAAATCAGTTATGCAAAATTAGGGAGTTTCTCTAACCGACATACTCTCCACCCCACCAAAATTAGTGACGTACAATGAAGTTGACGTCGTTGACACGCCCACCCATTACTTGGCAAGGTAAGGACGTCACTCTACCTCTTGGATCCTCAAGCTTTGTCCATCATTTTGGGACAAGAGTCGCCAGAGTTAACTGCACGACTATCCTACGCGGGCAACGTAGCTCTGGGGTGTTCTTCTCTTATCCAACTCGGTGCTCAATACTACTTCCAAAATATTCTCTTTAAAAGCCTCATTTAAACTCATCTCAACCGTTTAAACTCAATGCTCAATTTCCTCAAAACTCATTAAAACATGTCTCATCTTCTCAAAACTCTTCCTCAACTCATTATTTATACTCAAAACTTATGTTCATGCAAACTCAATAAAATATGTTCAAAAAATCATCTTTGTTAACTATACAAAACGACTATAAATCTCAATTTAAAACAATATATAAAATCAAATATAGTCCTCAGTTAGGGTTCAAACGACAAATATTAGCTTTGAATCTCTTGAACCCTAGTCTTCTTTTTTCTCTTTAGCCCTAATTCTTAATATGAATTAGCGTAAATGATTGAAAATTCACGCTTATGAATTAATATAGGGTTGAAAACGACTTTAACACGACATGATTTTAGACAAAAATGAGTGGGGAAAGGACTAGAATGCCCTAACTTTTAAAACTGATCGTCAAGTACTAAGATAGAGCATGTCCGTGACGCGGACTTGTCGCGCTTCAGTTCATTTTTTGACAGAAAACTTAAAACGCATTTCGAAACTATTTTTCTATAAAATAACACATAAATCGCATTTGTCAAAAATATTTTATGTGTAATTTTACTTAAATAATTTTTCGATCGATTTTCTAATCCCGTAGAAAATATTGAAAACCCTAGTTAAGTGCAAATCCGCGACAAGCCTGCGACGCAGATATGTCGCGCATTTTTCTGAGTTTGTGTTTTTGCTTTGAAAAATTATCTTTTGATTCGGTTGCTCTAAAAATCAACCAAGATCATTTTCCCCGCATAGTTTTTTGTGCTAATCACGATTCTAACCTCAAATTTGTCAAAAAAGCTTAAGAAGATGCGTTATACAAACGTCTTTCCTCTAAAAGTATTTTGATAATTTTATCGGATGTAATACTTGTGTAATGGAATTATGGAAGTAAAGTAATTTCATAATATTTCAATCAATTTCTCAATAAAAGTAAAGGCTGTCTTTTTGGGTACGTCTTGTGACCCTACACTTATTTGCCTACTAATTTCTTTCCAAAAGACAAGAAATTTCATTTCTTTGTTTACTAATATTGCCGTCTCCACTTACAATAGTATTTCATCATTAAATTTAAAAAAAATTAAATTAAGCTAAAGGTTTAGATTGAAAGAGTCATTTGGTATGTCAAATGAAAATAATAATTACTAGATAAAATTTAATATTAATTTTATTTTATATTTAATTAGTGATATTAATTAATTTCAAAATTATTTTATTCTAACATTTCTATTATCCCATATAAAAGAGGAGATATTTATAAAATTAAGTTTTGAGTCTAATCCCTTCAAAAGTTTAGCTCAAAGAAAGGAATATTGTCAGAAACTTATAAAGAATTCAGTCATCTAATTAACTATAAATACAATTTTTTTTGTTATTTTTCAACACTTCATCCAACAATACCACTCATATCATTAATCATCTGAGACTTTTTGTCATTTTTTAATACCTTACTTTACCCTCGTACTTAGCATCTAGTGGATGAACAATTTTAATTTTAAGAGCCCAATATTAGATGAGAGGAGTCTTAATTCACATCTTAAAAGCTAACTCACAAATAAAAAATTACTGAGACATCTACATTTTTTCCAGGAAAATCAAAGAAACAAACATAAACCGGAAAAATATATTACGAGTACTAAAAAAGACCGAAAGTATCTCCGTAATATTCTACAATTTCGTTTAAGTCAACAAGTCAACGCTCGGAAATTATCTTCTGCAGCAGCGGACCAGCGGAACATAATCCTCCTATTGGTAATACAATTGTCATACCCAATGAAAACCTAACACGTGTCATCATATTTAGAGTACTATACAAACCGTGTTTCCTTCCAGCGTACGATTAATAACAAGTCTCTCTAAAACCCGAATAGGTCTTACAAAGTGTAGTGTGTGTTAGGGTTTTGGGATCACTGAGATTTTTCTGGTTAAAATCGCTGTGCGGCAATGGATGTTGATGTTGAAGAAATTTCTTTAAATGATGATTCTGTGAAGGTTAAAGACGATAAGGTATTTTGAATTTCTCATGATTTTTTTTTTTTTTTTTGGATTGATTGATTGATCGCGATCGCGATCTCTTTATGATAGGATTTTGGTTGGGTTGATCATTTTGTATAATTGATCAGTTTTTGGACTTAGAGTTGCGAACTTTGTTCTGTGTTGCATTGTTAGAGTTTTTGGCCTAGGGATGCTTGTATTGTGTGAGTGTTAAAGTATGATCATCGAAGAAATGTAATCGTGAGTCATGTTGAATTGACCTTTGTATGATGAGGGAAATTGTTGAATATAAAGGAAATGATCTTTAAGAGAATCTTGAAAATTGTTGTCCAGAGAATTGACTCCATTGAGGTAAGGGTAAGGTGTGCCAACATTTTGTCTACGCTCGTTAGACCCTACTATGTGGGACAAGAGATTGAGAATCTGGGTCTCTAATGGAGCAAAGTGGGAGGGGAGAGGGCACTAGGTGGGCAGTGATGACTCCTGGGCCGGGTGAGGGGGGGGGGTTAGGGTTTCAAAAAGGGGTTTTGAAATGGTGCATGCAAAAGTTGATTTCTGTGTTTTAGAATATTATTGTACTAGAGTAGCACACGCTACTGTATTTTCTAGCATGCCTAAATTAGTTTACAATTTGAATATTGAAAAGGCCATTTCCTTTTGCCTTACAGGAGGCTATTACTAAGGATACTCCACATACTATAGCTGGGTCCACATCTGGGTCTCTAGACTCTGGCAATAACCACAGTTCCAATTCAGACCTCACATTTCATGAAGATCAGAATGACGGAGATGATGGGATGGGTTCTTGTGATGATGTGTCCAACTATGATGATGACGAAGACTATGACTATATGTTTTACGACAATGATGATGACGATGAATGTGATTACTTGAATATGCAGGCACAATTTGATAATGTCGATTTGCCTGCGGGTGTTGAGGCAACAGTTTCTTGGTTACCTGCTTCCAGTTCAAAAGCGTCTTCCCAAATTAGCTCTTTGAGTCACCTAGCAGGTGCTCAGACATCAAATCTCACACTTCCTGAGCATGCAGGTAGTAGCGTTGCTCAGGTCCCTGCTTCAAGCAGTTCTCTGGTGTCTGGAGGGTCAAATTCCCATGGAAAGGAAGAGGCAAGCGAAGATGAGCTCATGAGAAAATATCAAAATTTTAAGCATTTTGATATGGTGGAGGACTTCTCAGATCATCATTACAGTAATTTGGGCTTCCAGGGACAACAGGTACTTGTAAGGGTATTTATTGTGCTTTGCAGGTCATGTTTGCTATTTTATTTGTTTGTTGAAGCATGAATGTGACTGTACTAACCTGTGCTGTTACTTTTTTGACAGCCACCTAAGGCCTGGAGCAAGAAAGTTCAGGATGAGTGGAAAATATTGGAAAATGACTTACCTGGTGAGTCAGATGCTGTTAGCTAGTGAGTTCATTTGTTTTTCTGTTGGTTTGTATTTCATATCTTGTCTTGGTTGACATATCAATGTTGGTTTCCTGCTGTAGAAGTCTTGTTAAAGTGGTATGTTTTCTCACTCCAACCTTCTTTTGCTGGCTAAATAATGGTAAATACAGCAATTGGCTCATGTGATCTGTGTGGTTCCTGAAAAGATATGTGTTGTTTCTGATATCCATTGCAATTTATATTTTTACGCATTGATTTTTCACAAGTAAATGATAGAATAGCGATCCTTGCTTTCCCAGCTGGTTTTCCCCAATCTCAACTCCCTTATCTGCTGCTAAATTTAGGACTATATCTTCTTTGCGGCAAGCTGCACCGTCTGATTTATAAAATTGTGTGAATTTGATTTTGTGCGATGTGTTCTCATTTGGGTTGATTGCTGTAAATCTATCTGATCCATTTGAGGATTTATGTTGAACTCACACTCTCTCTCACCTTCAGATACAATATATGTAAGGGTCTACGAAGCAAGGATGGATCTCCTTAGGGCTGTCATCATTGGACCACAAGGCACTCCATACCATGATGGTCTCTTTGTCTTTGATGTCCTTTTCCCTCAAAATTACCCTGATGTGCCACCAGTATGTATTGGAGTGTTCTTATTTTTCCTTTATTTTGTATTTTTGTAGCATGGAAATATAAATATATTTATTTACTTATTTTCCCTTTTCATTAGATGGTTTACTACTATTCTGGCGGTTTGAGACTGAATCCCAACTTGTATGATTGTGGAAAAGTCTGTCTCAGTCTTCTGAACACTTGGACTGGTAAAGGTAATGAGAGGTGGCTGCCCAAGACATCGACGATGCTGCAAGTCTTGGTTTCCATTCAAGCGCTAATTTTGAATGCAAAGCCTTTCTTTAATGAGCCTGGATATGAAACTTCATATGCTGGACCGGAGGGAGAGAGTAGATCTTATGCTTACAATGAAGATGCTTTTGTTCTATCTTTGAAAACAATGACATATACATTAAGGAGGCCACCAAAGGTATGATCTTGAATCATTTTCTTAACTTCTACTTCATTTATTCCGTTGAAAGTATCATCCTATTGTACTTCCCGTTTAGTCCAAGAATGTCTTTTCCATTGAATTTCTGGATCCCCTGAGATTTCGCTAACCTGTTAATGACCAATGCATTTGTTTATTGTAAGTTAATGCCCCTTTTTTCATTCTTTTTGTGGACTGTGTCACATTTAATCTGGCTGGAATCCTGGTAATATAGGTTTACAGGCTTAAAGTGATCTATAACCTAGTTTATCCTTAAAATCCGTTTGCATCTTATGCTGTTTGTTGTTCTGTAATTTTTCTGCTTGCATATAGTCAGTAAAGTAAATTAGGAAGAAAGGAAGGTAAGTGAAAGTTTGCAGTGTAAAGTAAGTATGGTTGAAAAAAGTTGGTAAAATTAGCTCAACAGTTGGCAACTTAATATATCTGATATTTCAATTTGTTATTGAAAGTTGGAACTTTTTCTGCTTAGGTTCCTCAGTTTTGGGACCTAGTGCAGACAGTATCTAGTTTCGGAAACAAGGTTGGATGTGGTGGCACAATGTCTTTCAACTACTTAAATGCTACATTCAAACGGAACAGCTATAAAGTTGAAAACAAAATTTATTCTACTCATATTCATGTGTATTCAAACAGATATACATATTTTAACCAAATGGACAATCGAAACATTTACTATTCAGTATAGCAATTTGTTCAACTAGTTTTTCAGTCTGGAGTGATAATGGATGTTTATAGACGTAACTGGTGCAAATTTCTAATTGTTGTCGGTGGGGAAGAGAATTTTCAGTATACATCTTCTTGAGGTTATTGTGTAGTAGTATCCAAGAGAACTTTAAGTATGCGTCTTTATCTTGAGGCTACTTGTGAAGTAGTAGTTTTCTTTCTTATGATAAATTAATGTTAGCTGGTATGCTCTAATTCTTTATTTTTGCATGCAGCATTTTGAAGACCTTGTCATAGGTCATTTCCGTTGCCATGCCGTAGACGTTCTCTCTGCATGCAAGGCATATATAGAAGGAGCCCAAGTTGGTTCTGTGGTCAAGGGAATAGTCCAGGGTTCTAGTTCAACTGTGGACAGGAGCTCATCAACATTCAGAGAATCAGTATCCAAAATGATGAATGGTCTTATATCCCTTTTTACTAAGAACGGTGCCAAGGATTGTGACCGGTTTCGATTGATTTAACCAACAGATCTTTAATATGAAAATCACAAAGTTGCTTTTGCAGAATGATCTATTTTCGACTGCTTCATTAACCCTGCTTTTGGTGCCACATACGATTTCGTGTACATAGAAACTCTAATTTTTGAATGTAGATAGAACCTGAAGCCTTTGTGCTGCTGCAGTAGGAAAGTTGGCTTATTGTAGATGGAAATCAAATTGCAGCAGGGATCTATAGCTTTTTTCTGGACAAGTTTTATTTGATCATAGTATCATAATATCTCAGAGATCAATAGCTGTTTATTTCCTTGTTAATGACTTGAGAAATGCTAGTGTAGCATCTTTTGCCTTTCCTCCTTATTTTTCAGTGACTTCTTCAGTAACTGTGAAACTTGCAACCTTCCATAAAGCCAGTTAATATTGGTAACATCTCAGAAATCATTTAACAATCTCACACTGTCCACAACTTCACATAAGTAAAAAGTTGAAATTTAAGCTAAGAGCTTGAGAAACAACAGTGCTCTTGAGTTGCTTTAAATAGTTTTACGTTTTATATTATACTTTAATTCGTACATACACTGATGGCATTTATGGATGACAACACAAAGGCAGGCCCATACATTTTTGTGATTTGTACTTTCCTTAGAATAATGTTTCTGAAGGACAGCACAAGCCACACCTATGGTATCCTCATTTAATAAATGGAAAAGGGTAAAAAAATGCCTTTAAATTATATAAAAGGAACAAAAATGCAGTTCATTTATAGTTTGGTTCAAAAATGCCTTTACTGTCAATACTTTGGTTCAAAAATGTCCTTTAACTATATGGATATTGGTTGTCAGAGTCCTCCATCTATAACCATCGTCCTTATAGATTGTCCATTTTTCTAAAGGAAGATTGGCCAACCACAGATGTGCTGCTCGTGACAACGTTTTGATTTGTGCCATCCTCTGTCTGAACTTCTTCTGTTGGTGCTCTGTAGCCGCTAACCACATTAGATTCAGAGTCACAGTTGAGAAACTTTTTATTAAAGTTGTTTTTCAAATGTTGAACACAGAACCTGTGGTATGTGACGGGTGGTTGTAACCACACATGTTTGGACACACTGCAAGATATCTTGATGATGGTCAGAAATAAGCCCAATTTGTTGTCTATCGCAAACAATGTATCTCCACAACAATCGAAGGAACCATGACCATGAATCTAGGCAACGCCTAGATTATTGTTGTTTGCATCAATTCCCATAGCAATTAACAGTTTCATCTCATACTTACCATAGAGATGCGTACCTTCTATTGAGATAACTGGCCTACAACTTTTAAATCCATCTCCCACTCAACAACGGTCCCCGGATTAAAATATTGTAGGGCAGCCATGTATCTAGGCAACGCCTTGAAAGAACTTTCAAAATCCCCAAATACAATCTCAAAAGCTTGCTTTCGCCCTTGAGATGCTTTTCTTTTACTAGGGTGGTGTTGATTGCTACTATCCCCGACTAATTCACTTGTACCTGGATTTTCAGTGTGTCGAACACTTGGTTCCAAATTCTGAAACAGCACAAGAGCCTTACTCATTTCCCCATCAAAGTTACGATAGTGCAATGAAGCCACACGATCATATTGTGCACCAAATCCACTCGTATCTTTTGACTGGTTACCCACTCCTACCACTGCTTCTTGTTCAAGTGTACCCCTTGGAAAACCAAGATTCAAACTAGGAAGATATGTAGTACCTCCAACATCAATATCAAACTCACTGTCGGTAGGTTCTTCAACCAGGGTGAAGTGTTCAACTGTTGCATACATTTCAAGCATTGTTATGATGATGCGATTACTAAGAATCTCAGGACTTCGGAGAAATGACAATAAAGATCCATCACTGTAAATCGGAGTCTCACCAAAAATTGGGAACCCATTGGCCAAAAATAAATTTGGATATCGTCCAGTTATGACCACTGTTAGTTCAGGATCACTTACAGCCATTTTACTCCTAAAGACGCGTTGTAGACAATCGTACTTAAGGGAAATTGGGAGCCTTTGCATCACTTGAGGTCCGCGGTTGTATCTCTACCGAGCCTGAATGTGCTTCATCATACACAACCTTACCTCCCCAATACAAACAAACTATTACATGAGTTTCCCCCATCTTTTTGACTTACCAAAGATGAATCTCACCATTTACTTTGTTCTGTATATCAGGCTAGAATTCACCAACAGAAAAAGAGTCAGTGAGATTCACACTTTAACTTAGAAAAGATGGATGTATACAACAATGAGAAAAAAAAAGGACATTTTTTCAGTTGTTAGTTCCTTGTCTCAAATATTTTACATGGAAGCAAAAAACCCATCACCCAAACAAAAACTTTCCTCAAGTGATATCCATGAAAGTAAAAAATAAGTGAAACACCACAAATATCATTGCATAGTAGGATCTTGATTATTGATATGCGACATCATTTGACTTGACACATTTATGGTCTAAAACAACACATTTCATTAAAGATAAACATTTGAAATTTCTAATTGGGAGGAACTAAAAAGGGAGTGTGCCAGTACCAACTAGAGAGATTGTAGAGAGTTTGATTCATACCGTAGGCTACAACAAGATTCACAAGGAGAATGAATAGTTGAATACACTATTATATACACAAAAAGTAGCCCCACTCTGATTCTGCTGCTGGTGAATGAAGAAATTTGGACATGTTTCAAAGATTGGCAGCTGAAATAGAATAGACAAAACAGAACATGAAGGATTTGCTACACATGTATAGCAAAACCCTAGTAGGAACAAATTGCATGTCGCACAAAGTAAGACGACATACCTCTTTTTGCTAGCATTTTCCTCTGTTTGGCTGAATGGACTTGTCACTGCAACTGCTATATATCTCAGACTTTTTTTCCCGTTAACATTCCATTTTCATTACACATATTAGAGCATGATTAAATGTGAATTTACGTCAACAAGTCTCAGAAGCTTGAACTTGAACTATAGCTCATAGATTTTTTTCAATTTTTATTTCGTGTAGAATATTTATATTAGAGCCTTGATTAAATCCGAATTTACTTCAAAAAAGTTTTGAAGCTTGAACTATAGCTCATAGACTTGTCATGACTGCAACTGCTGAGCCTTTTCCTTCCCAGGTACTGTAGTCACTCTAAAAAAACCCATTTAATGGTAATAATTCGTTTTAATAATAATATTTATTATCATAAAAATATTTAATCATAATTATGTTTTCATCCTAAATAAAATCGCTAAAATCTTTAACAATATTTATATAAAATAATAATTATAAATATTTGTAATATATTATCATTGTTAAATATAATATAAAGAAAATTGTATAATTATCCTAAATATCCTTTATTTGTCATAGTGGGTGAGCTTGGCCTCCGCCTTCGGGATCGAAATGTCTGATTTTATTTTGACGTGAAATTAAAAAAGACGTCTAAAATTTGTAGTTTTAAATTAAAGATACATAGAATATATCAAAATATATTTTAATTTTGTCATTTTCTCTTCATTTAAAAAAAAAATGACCTACTTATTTTTTGTCTATTTTAAAAAAAATGATCCTATTTTTTGACAAAATTTTAATTTCAACTTTCCCCGTGAAATATTTAAGGCACAAGATTAAATGATATTTTGATACCTTTTGCATAACTTTAGTTTAGGACCACAGAATTGAATTTTTTTCTTTATTTTATTAAATTTCATGTCAAGTTAAATCAGATCATTCTTTCTGAAACTGAGAAAGTATTAAAATGTAGAATTTAAAAGTTGATAAATAAAGAAAAGGATATCCTATTTAAATGTGATTACAAAGAGAATTAAAACAAACTGAAACCGAACGTGTACTATTTAGCTTAAAAGTTACTCCCTGTGTTTCACGTGTTAAATAATTTGTCCGATATTACTTAATTACTTACTAAATTATAGAATTAATTATTTTTTAAATAATATATCTATAATTAATATAGTCTTTGAAAGTTTAAATAAATTTTAAAGACCAAAATTTCTCTTTTTAAGAGACTAATTAATCTTAACACTGGACAAAATAGTAAAATGTCCACCTAATGTGGAACGGACGGAATATATCCTATTTGTTTTAATTTGTTTATCTGATTTTAAAGTGACAAAATTTTAGAAAAATAAATTGAAACGCAATATCTATTAACGAACCTTCAGGACTCATCTATCATCCCCCCCTTTTTTTTAAAATAGTGGCAGGGAAAAGGGAAATGGGGAAGGAGTTACAATGTAAGGGGTCGTTTGGTTTGAATACAAGTTATGAGGGGATAAATTATGATGGGATAAATTATGTTGAGATTATTTTTTATTGGGTATTTGGTTTGTTGTATAAATTTTAAGAATTGTTATTTGTTTACAAAAATACCCTTCACTTTATTAGTTTTTTTTTTTTTTATGTATTTTCTTTGCTAGTTTTAGTTATTCAATATTTGTTTTTAAAATAAAATTTTCATCTTATATAGCTTAAATATTTTTATGTGTGCATGGTATTCATTTAAAATAAACTTTC
>JBCEWC010012138.1:0-16098 GCA_038996855.1 Solanum aculeatissimum
AGTGCAAAAAGAGGATGGAAGGACATTGTCATTGAAACTGATTCAAGGACAATGGTGCAGATCATACAGTCTAAATGGAGATGTCCTTGGGATCTGATAGAAGAGGTAGAGAAGATCCTACTCTACATGCAACAGCGGAATGCATCTATTGAACATATTTTTAGAGAAGGAAACCAGATGGCTGATTATCTAGCTAACTGGGCTTTCACTAGTTCAGAACAACAAATCTTTAATACATTTAGAGATCTACCCACAACAGCAAGACGTATACTCAATAGTGATAAGTCACAAGTTCCATATTTAAGAATCAGAACAAGGGAAATCAAACATGCAGGGAATTAAGCCAGTGGTAAAAGGGGCCAAAGGGCATATTTACATCAAAAGAGTGGTCTTTGAAAGCATCACATACAAGCAGACAGGAAATTTAGCTATGCAATATTTACAGTCTCACTGGCAACACCAAAGAAAAATTCAAAAGCTGATGGAAGAGGTGGAAAATCAGACTACAAAATTTACTTGTTACCGATAAAGAAAGTGATATTGGATCTCCCACAAGAGGTGACAAAGGATTTATTATCTGGAGAAAGAGGAGAAATGGTCAGATTAAGGAAGATTGCCAACAGACAGAATAGAGAACACCCTATAAAATCAAGAACAAACACTTACCCATACTCAAATGGTGACAAAAGGGATGAAATACGAAGGATGAAAATTTCTGCAATGAAACACATTTGGAGGTGGACATTTCTGCAAAGAAGCAACAGAAGCTTCTACCCATGGTTAGATGAAAAGGCAGTGGAAATGACTAGACTTAGTAGTGATATTATTTTATACATAGTGGACCGGGTTGGACCGTGTCTTGAATTAGTGCCAACATGTATTAGTGAGATGGTTACTTTTTATTAATAAAAATGAGCCTCTGAGCTCAAAAAGTTGCTTTAAAAAAAATAATAAATAATATAAAATAATCAACAAATTATAAATATTTCATAAATATAAAAATAAGCTAATAGAAAATAACATCATAACAATCAAGTAAATAACACAAAGATAAACCAAGATTATAAAAATAATAGCATAAAAATATAAAAAGAATTAAAGCAAATCACAATAATTATAACCTCACAAACCAAGCACAATTAGTAAAAATAAATATAAAGAACAACAATGTAAAATAGTAATAACAATTCGTATGAAAATGAGAACAAAACAATAATGAATATTATTTACCGGAACATTACCAAATCTCAAGAATAGTTAACAGAGTTACTGATATTGAGGGAGAATCGAAACTTTGAGCTCGTTCATGGTTTGTGGCTTCTTTTCCGTCGGAGCTTTCTCGTCAATAGTAATCCTCTTCTCCTTCGCCGGCTTCTTCTCTGCTTTTGGTGTCATTGGAATTGAAAGGAAACTGTAAGCAACTATTCAAGGGTGGTCTAATTCGACGAGGGTTGGAGGTGGAGATTTGGTGGTTGTTTGGTGGCTGAAAAAAGTGGTTTGGGTATGGAGTTTTGCTGACGAAGGGTGACTGATTTGGTCGAAATGGTGGTGGAAATGGAAGAGGAAGAAGGATTGATTTTGTATGAGGTTTGTGTGAGCTTCTGGGTGGGGGCTTTTTAGCTGCATTTTCATGGGTTAAAGACTGATTTTGAGATCTTTGGTTGTTGTTTTGTTGTTGCATTTCAGGTCGTTGGTGGTGGTTAGGTAGCTCGCGATGATGGAGCTGATCGAAGGTTTGGGGTTGTGGGTTTTGGTGGTTGTTGGCAGGACTTTGCAACGGCGTTTGAGGGTGGGTTTGCGGTGGTCGTTTTCATAGAGTTTCTTGGTCTGCCGACGAGGTTTTCTGGTGGAAATGTCATTGGACGGAGAAGGGGTGTTTGTGGGCTGACTTTTCTGGTGAAATAGGGGTTGGACAACGAGGATTTTCGCCGGATTCCGGTGAGGGGTGATGGGTGGCAGTTGATGGGGAGTTGAGAAGAAAGAGGAAAGAAAAGTTTTATGATTTTTTCAAAAATAGAAATTCTATTCTACACAACTACTATAAGTAAAAGTTATATCCACTTTTCACAATTTAATGAGCTAAAAATATAGATCCAAATTATGGGTCAATTAAACATATTCGTATAATTTTTATCTGTGTAAAAAATAAATTATTATACTACGTTAAAATTTAAAATTAAACTAATCAAAATTTTAATATTTTATAAATATGAGTAATTATAAAAAAATAATCTAAAATCACCCAAAATGCATTTTAAAATATTTAAAAATAACTACACAAAAAATATGAATTTTAAAAAATATTGTGCCAAAATTGGGTATCAACAATTGTCCCTTTCTTTGGATATGATCGATGAAAGTAATCGTGGACAAAGAAAGTTGACGAACCCAATTTGACAAAACACATAACCTTAAAATAAGAGTGCCTTGATTGCGGTGGAAGTTGCAAATTGTTTTAGGTCTAACTCAAAAAATTTGTCCCAGTTACTAACATGATTTTCAAACTTGACTTGTGTCCTTTCTGATGTAGTCCACACTTATATATTGTAATATCTGAGAAAACTAGTTAGTAACAAATGAAACATAAATACGAATATAATTCATGCAAACCTGATTTAACATGTCATACTGAAAGAGATGACGGTCCATTTTCACTTGTCATGTTGAAGGAAGTGACACTCTAATAATAACTTAACTTGTCACGTTGAAGAAAGTGACGCTCCGATTGAACATGTCACGTTGAAGGAAGTGACGCTCCTAAAATAACTTAACTCATCACGTTAAAGGAAGCAACTCTCCAAAATAGCTTAACTCGTCACGTTGAAGGAAGTGACTCTCCAAAATAGCTTAACGTGTCATGTTGAAGGAAGTGACTCTCTAAAATAGCTTAAATTATCACACTAAATACAGTGACGCTCCAAAAATGATTTAACTTGTCACGTTGAAGGAAGTGACGCTCCAATAATGATCTAACTTTTTATGTTAAAGGCAAGTGACACTCCAATGATGATTTAACTTGTCACGTTGAAGGCAAGTAACCCTCTAATGATGATTTAACTTGTCACATTGAAGGCAAGTGACGTTTCAATAATGATTTAACTTGTCACGTTGAAGGCAAGTGACATTCCAATAATGATTTAACTTGTCACGTTAAAGGAAAGTGACGCTCCAAAAATGATTTTAACTTATCACGTTGAAGGCAAGTGACACTCCAATAATGATTTAACTTGTCACGTTGAAGGCAAGTGACGCTCCAATAATAATATAACTTGTCACATTGAAGGCAAGTGACGCTCCAATGATGATTTAACTTGTCACGTTGAAGGTAAGTGATGCTCCAATGATGATTTAACTTATCACGTTGAAGGCAAGTGATGCTCCAATAATGATTTAACTTGTCGCGTTGAAGGCAAGTAACGCTCCAATGATAATTTAACTTTAAAATAAAAGATATGCTACATTTTTTTGGAATGCACAATTCAATGAAATAAAATAGGCATCTCACGCTAATAGGATTGACCTAATGTCACATTATTTAAAACAGATAATTTCTTAACAGAAAAAAATACAATTTATAAGAAAAATAATTCAAGAATCTCTTTAAAGGTATATTTATAAAAAGAATAACAAAAATGATCAAAAAAATGTTTGACCTCTTTTTCTTTTTTTTTTAAAATAAAGAATGTAAAGAAATAGTCAAACCTTGACAACAATTGGTACCAACGATAAGAAAAGCATAGAATATCTTTTATTTATTTCTTTTAACTGACATTGAATTCAAAGTAATTCCTACAGCTTCAAATGGTACCTCAAACATACTTACGTATCAACAAGATTTGTTCATCTTACTTCAAACAAAGATTTTAAATTATACTAATCTCATGTTTCAAGTGCCCTCACAACAAAGAAAGTCATATCTCACACATAAATTAAATATTTGATTTAAGGACACTTTATAAGATACGCTCACACTCAGAAGGATGTTCAATGCATGCAATTGTGATACCATTTGCTTGGACTTCATGTAAGTCTCTACTAATCTGAGAATATTTTGGAATGAGATCATGTAGGACTTGTAATTGGCTTGTAATGTAGGCTCCAGGGCTAGTATAATATTTATTTGGGATAAAAGTAGCGTAATCTCTCTTTGAGGGTCACATTGAACTTGTGCTTTTAACAATTGATACGCGCTTAGTGCTTGATCCTCTTTGTTGTCCTTTTGTTTCGACTTTATTCGTTGGAGATCTTTTCTCATTCTACCCCTTTCTTTTTCTTTCTTTCTTTTTTTTTTGAATATTTTCTACTTGTCTTTCCTTGACCTTGTAGGGGTATTGTCTTTTCAACTTTTTTTCTTTTCTTTTTCTTTTTTTTCCTCTTTTTTTTTACTGTCTCTAGAAATAGTCTTTACTTCCTTAACTTTGAGACTTTGCATCTTTATCTGTAGCAACTTCAAATATAAATCTTCTATCTTAATTCACACATTTTTGGTACGCTCAAGAAGGTTGGGCCAAGAGAAGGATAGTGCATGTAAGCACTCAGAAGGGTAACAATTAAGATGTGGTTGTCCAAAGAAAAAACTTCAAGCTCAAAGTGGGAAAAATTAAAAATTAATGTTATTTAATAGGCTTTAAAAGGCACAAACGGATCAAACAAGATCTATGATCCCCTCTCAAACCAAATATTACTCAGGATTTCGTTTCAACAAACATTCAAGTCAAGTTCTGAATCAACAATGCGATGTAATTGAATTTTAATCTAATGTTCACCTCACAATGTACTTGAAATTATGGAGTTGGTTTTATTCTTATCTTGAATATCTGTAAGAGAATTTTCAAGTAATACAAAAATATAATGAAAGGTATCAAAAAAATCTATGATTTACCACAAAATTAATTTTTTTATAACAAATAATTCACATGTTCCTAATTGTAATGGTCACAATTGAGTTGAAGATATGACTTTTAAAAATATGTACACAAAATTATTTTTTAACATCTTGAAAAGTGAATACCAAACCCAAGAAGGATGTTGAGATGATAATAGAAAAGGGTTGATGAGTTGTATACAGCTGACATTATGTTATAGCAGAATGACCACTAGATGACTGGGTAGTTAGCTAAGTAGTTATTTAGTTATTTAGTTATTCTATAAATAGTAGCTAGTAGCCATCTGTATTCATTCCTCTCATCAATAAAAGAAGCAGTTAATTACTCTCTGTGCTGGCTTCATTAATCACCTAGAAGATCCTGCATCCATCTACAATTGTGGATTTTATCATGGTATCAGAGCAGGGCTAGGTTAATTGAAGCCCTCAATCACAGAGTTTTGCACTGAAGGTGTGTTGTTTTGGTTCCTTCATTCTGTCAAAACTTTTCCCATTTTTTTCAAAGAATTTGCAATGGTAGAGCTGGAGATCACAGATTCTAGACATCCTCTGTGTTTTCTATCATCAGATAATCCTGAAAATGTGATAATCTTTATTCAGCTTAGTGGATCAGAGAAGAGAATTATTTGACATGGAGCAGAGCAATGAAGATTGCATTGCGAGCCAAACGAAAATTAGGGTTCATTGATGGAACATACAAGAAAGGTCTGTACAAGGACGATCTAGCAGAAGAATAGGAACGTGTGAATGCAACAGTTCTAACTTAGATCATGAATACAATTTCGAAGGAGCTCGTGAATGGCATAATCTATGTGAATGATGCTCATGTTGTGTGGATGGATCTATAGGAATGTTTTGACAAGGTAAATGGATCGAGGATCTACAATCTTCATAGAGAAATAACTACAATCTCTCAAGGTACTTCTGATAACTCTACTTATCATTCACGGTTGCATTTGCTATGGGATGGGTATTATTCACTGATTCCAACAATATGTGGATGTGTTGAATCTAAGGATTTTAAGATGCATCTGGAACAATAAAAATTGTTTTAGTTTATGATGGGATTAAGTGAGTCTTACAGCGCTATTAGGATTCAAGTTTTACTCATGGCACCATCTCTCTCTGTTAGCCAAGCTCATGTTATGTTTGTGCATGAGGAAAGTCAAAGAAAAATCTATAAATCTGGTTCGCACACAGGAAATGAGTTGAATGAGAGTATAGCCCTAATGAGTATTCATGATAACCAATCAAAAGGGAAGAGGTTTAATAATTACAACAACTATGGAGGTGGCAGTAGTTATAACAGTAATTTATTTTGTGACATTTGCAAAAGAAAAGGCCATAATGAAAGTATATGTTGTAGAATAATAGGCTATCCAGCAGGTTACAAGGGCAAGAAGAAACCATTAATCATACTTGGTAATAATGTCATGGGAGAGAATACTTGAGGCAAACCAACAAGACAAGCAAATATTGTTATACATGATTATGTTGGTGAAAAGGGAGATGTCCTCCCGCATAAAGAAGGAAGTGTTGGTAGTTATAAAAATGCTTGCAGACAACAATATCTTCAGAGAGCTAACTTGAGTCATGTTGCTGAAAGTTGTGGAACTGCTCAGAGACCACAACATCATCCAAGAATTGAATCTGATGCCCATGGTAGACAGGGGAACAAAGGTCAGAATTATTTCACTGATGAGCAATACAGTCAGATATTGCATATGCTTGATAAAGGCAAAGGAGTAGAGCTAGCAGGAAGCATGACAGGTAATGCTACTTATAATTCCAATTCTATGTAGATATATATAGATTCATGGATAATTGACAGTGGAGCAACAAATCATATGGCCAGTAACTTGAAATTGTTGAAAAGTTTTAGTAACATGGATGGTCCTATGAAGAGTAATGTGCATCTACCAAATGGTAAGAATGTACCAGTTAATTATCAGGGAAGGTGTAACATTACAGGTGGCTATACTATTGAAAATGTATTGTATATGCTTGACTTCAAATACAATTTGTTGTCAGTCTCTAAGATGACCAGAGAATTGCATTGTTCAATACTTTTCTTTCCATATTTTTGTATTTTCCAGGACCTATGCACTGGGAAAGTGAAGGGGATTGATAAAGAGAAAGGAGGTCTATACCTTTTACTTTCAGAAGACTCTGAAAAGGTGGTTGATGAAAGAAAGAAGATTAACAGTTGTATGGCAAAAACGTTGTCTGAAGATGTTCAAATTTGGCATAAGAGACTTGGTCATTTGCCAGCAACAGTTATGAAGAAGTTAGATTTCCTAAAGAATAAAGTGTCAATGTGTAGTTTCAACAATTGTATTGTTTGTCCATTAGCTAGACAAACTAGGCAACCATTTCCCCTTAGTATTTCCAGATCAACTGAAGTTTTTCACTTACTTTATATTGACATATAGGGTCCTTATAGAGTTCCTACTCTTTCTGGTCATAGATATTTTCTCACAGTTATTGATGATCATTCAAAAATGATATGAGTTTTTCTAATGAAATTGAAGAGTGATTCCCCTGTTCTACTTAAATCATTTGTCAAAATGGTGAATGTTCAATTTGGTAGGCAAGTGAGAATGATCAGGACAGATAATGGTGTTGAGTTCTTTAGTAAGGAATTTATTGATTTCTTACTTCATAATGGCATTGGACACCAAAGTAGTTGTCCTCACACTCCACAACAAAATGGAGTGGTAGAAAGGAGGCACAAACATATTTTGGAAGTAGCACGGGCTCTCAAGTTTCAAGGAAGTATACCACTTTTTTTTTGGGAAATTGTGTATTGACAGCAGTATATCTAATAAATAGATTACCATCAACTGTTCTAGCTGGTAAATCCCCTTATGAAGTTTTTTATGGTAGAAATCCATGCTTATCTCATCTCAAGGTCCTTGGTTGTTTATGTTTTGTTACTGTCACAGCAAAATCAGATAAATTTTCTCCTTGAGCAATAGCTGCAGTGCACATGGGGTACTCAACTACCCAAAAGGCTTACAGGTTATATGATTTTAAGTCCAAAAGGTTTTTTGTTAGTAGAGACGTGGTCTTCAAGGAAAATATATTTCCTTTTCTGTTGTTGAAAAATGGAGGCAATAATAATTCACTATTTCTTGATATAGAAGATCATTGCAATGTCCTTCCTGCTACAGCTCCTGTTGATTCTGTGGTACTTCCTGCCTCAGTTGAGCTACCTACAAGTTCATCACCTAATGTTTCATCCACTGATTCTCCTATTTCTAATCCTAGTCCAACAACATCTATTGTGTATCAACCTCAGTTGAGAAAATCCACTAGAAGTACTAAGCCTCCAAATTGGCTTAAAGACTTTATCCATCCAGTAAAGGGGAATGTTGCATGTTCTTATCCTATATCCAAGTACCTAAGTTATTCAACTCTTTCTTCTAACTGTCAATCTTTTCTAGCTTCTATTTCTTCTGAAGTGGAACCTGCATCTTATGAAGAGGCACTAAAAGATCCTAGGTGGATTGTTGCTATGTAGTCAGAGATTGATGCTTTAGTTCAAAATCATACTTGGGGAGTTGTTACTATTCCAAAAGGCAAAAAATCCATTGGGTGTAGATGGGTTTATAAAATAAAGTATCAATCTAATGGTGAAGTTGAGAGATTCAAAGCTAGACTTGTTGCTAAGGGGTATAGTCAACAAGAAGGATTGGATTACCAAGAGACCTTCTCTCCGGTGGTTAAAATGGTCACTGTGAGAGCTGTGATTGCCTTAGCTGCTAGAAATCAGTGGCCTCTATTCCAAATGGATATGTATAATGCCTTCCTACAAGGTGATCTTGAAAAAGAGGTGTATATGCAGTTTCCTCCTGGATTTGGTAGTGAAGGGGGGAATCAAGGGTGTAGGCTCCTCAAATCACTTTATGGTCTTAAATAAGCATTGAGACAACGGAATTTGAAGCTCACAAATGCTTTATTATCAGCTGGTTTTATTCAGAGTCAACAGGACCACTCTTTATTTATCTTAAAGAGGCACGCTAAACAAGTGATCATCCTTGTTTATGTTAATGATCTACTGATTACTGGAGATGACAGGGAGCTCATACAAGAGGTGAAAAATGTGTTACATGCAGCCTTCAAGATCAAGGATCTTGGACCATTGAAGTATTTCCTGGGAATAGAAGTGTGCATATCTCAGAAAGACATTTTACTGTGTCAAAGAAAATATACCCTAGAGCTCATAGCTAAGTTGGGGTTAGCAGGATGCAAATCGGCACTTACACCTCTTGAGCGGAATCAAAAGCTTACAAGCTTGGAGTATGATCAACAATGTGGGCTACAAGAAGACCCTCCTTTACAAGATGTGAGAGGTGATCAAAGGTTGATAGGGAAGTTGTTGTATTTGACACTAACTAGGCCTGATATTGCCTATAGTGTTCAAGCTCTAAGCAAATTTATGCATGCACCTAAGAAATCTCATTTGGAGGCAGCACATAGAGTAGTCAGATATGTTAAAAATGAACCAGGACTTGGAATTTTGATGCATACAGAAGGCAAAACTACCTTAACAACATTTTGTGATGCTGAGTGGGCAAGTTGCCCGAATTCAAGGAAGTCAGTAACAAGTTATATTGTGAAGTTTGGACAGTCCTTGATATCATGGAAGTCCAAAAAACAGAACACAATGGCTAGAAGTTCAGCAGAATCAGAATACAAAAGCATGACCTTGACAGTATCTGAATTGATTTGGTTGTTTGGAATGTTCAAGTGTCTAAGAGTTAAAATTTCCATACCAATTCGGTTGTTTACAGATAGTAAATTAGCTATGCATATAGCAAACAACCCTGTGTTCCATGAAAGAACAAAACACATAGAGGTTGACTGCCATTTTATAAGAGAAAAGGTGTAGCAAGGTTTGATTCATCCGGAATATATTTCCACAACTGAACAGGAGGCAGATTTATTGACCAAAGGACTTGGGAGTTATCAATATCATCATCTACTGTCCAAGCTAGGAGTCCTGAATGTTTTTTTACCACCTAGCTTGAAGGGGTGTTGAGATGATAATAGAAAAGGGCTGACGAGTTGTATATAGCTGGCATTCTGTTATAACAGAATGACCACTAGATGACTGGGTAGTTGGTTAAGTAGTTATTTAGTTGTTCTATAAATAGTAGCTAGTAGCCTAGAAATGTTAATTCTCTGTATTCATTCCTCCCATCAATAAAAGAAGCAGTTAATTACTCTCTGTGTTGGCTTCATTAATCACCCAGAAGATCCTGCATCCATCTACAATGGTGGATTTTATCAAAGAATTGCCTACGTATCTCAAAGAATTGAGAATCAGGTACGCGTAATTCGTGAAGATATAACATAAAATATGTACACAATTTAAATTTTTTTTAAAATTAAAAAGGAGCACCGAACTCGAGAAGTGCTGCCTGCGTATCTCAAAGAATTGAAAATCAGGTACGCGTAGTTCATGAAGATATGATATAAATTATATGCACAATTTGAATTTTTAAAAAAATTGAAAAAGGAGCACCAAACCAAAGAATGGTTGCCTACGTACCTCATTGAAATGAGAATCAGGTACGTGTATGCATATTTTAAAAATAAGTAAATAAATAAATTTGTTGAAAGAAAAAAAAATTAATGATTTATATTAAAAGACAAATTATTTAATGAATAAAAAATATCAAACAAAATATCCTTTTTTTTAAATAAATGTAAGATTAACATAGTCAAAGATATTTATTCAATATAAAATTGCATACTAAAATTAAAATATACACAAACTCAAAGTATCATCTTGCAAGTCTAGCATTTGAGTACTATCTTGGTAGAATTTTTGAGGACTTCTCAAAAATGAGTCCTCAAAAATTTTGTCCCAGTTTCAACCTCAACAAAATCTTGTGTTCAAATTTTATTTTTTTTAAACCTAAAAAAATTGTCCCCGTTTCTATAGTAATAAAATGAAAAGCTTACGGGGAATATGAACGAGTCATTTTAGCGCCTACGTATCCCGTTGAAATGGGAATCAGGTCAATCGTAGTTCAAACAGATTATAACTAGTAAAATCACATTTCAAACAAAATATATGTACTTACACAAAATCAAATAAACATGAATGAAACAAATTATATAATATTTACACTAATAAATAATGTATAATACATGCTAACAAACCTAACTATTGAAATATGTGTATGTCGTGTGTACGTTCTATTGCCCCCCAAAACTATATTATACAAACTATACAAATAAAATGAATGGGGATACAAAATGAGGGGAAAGGATATACAAATAAATAAATAAAAGGTCCCACACAGGGGAACAACTTTAAACTATTTGTTTACAATCAAATAAATTAAACTACAATAATAAAAACCTTGAACCCAAAGGGTAATAGTACATACAACACGGCATACATATCCTTCAATTTCATCAAAATGGTATTCTAATGGACCCAATAAATCATAAAGAGCAGGCCGACCCACACAAATGTACCTAAATAAGGAATTTGGTTCCGCTCTAGCCTAAGTTTACTAAAAGTTGATTTCAAATGACCTGGTACCCGAGTTGGACAAACTACGAGGTGAAAATGGTAAATGACGTTGGACGACTGCGAACCAACTACCCACTTACCACTTCTACAAAATATAAAGGGATTTTTCTCTAGGGACAGACGCGGATAACCACGTAATCACCCTTATTCTTAATGCAAACTATCTATCGTTTGACAGAAATTATGTCATGAATACAAATGATAATATACAAATAATAAATAAATAAATATAATAAACAAATAATCAACACAATATATAAGATAAAACCTATGATATAATAAAAGCAAAATCTCCTCAATTTGAAAAAATGAACTCATAATGGTTAGAACCTTGAAAATCTCTAGTGAAGTCATCATTCTGTTGACATCCCGAAGGCGCAATGTTATGACAATCCGCAAAAAAAAATTAAATAAAAGAATTAAAAGAAAAAATAATTTTATTGTAGAATCGCCACCTAATTTTAAGGATAATTTGGAAATCAATTAATTATTTATAAAACGGTCTACAAACCAATTAGATTTCAGGTAAGGGTTCAAGTTATTCTGAAGGGAAGACATTAGCACCCTTCAAAATTCACAACTATGAGTCCCGGCTGAACTCATTTTATCAAATTAAGGAGAAGATATACAATATAACACAAATACAATAATAATGAAATATATACAAAGAATGAAATTATTAATAATATGAGAACGGTCTAGTATTTGTCTAACATCAATGATATACACAATAATAAATAAATAAATAATGAATTAACGTAAACTAAAAAATTTCATCTTTTTGAATTGGTAAGGCCTCAAAATTCGACAGATAGACTTTTCATTGACTATGACAATAATAACACAACTTAAAATAATTAGGAAAAAATAAAAAGTGGTTAGATGGATGGCAGATAAAAGTTCCACAAACAATAATAAATTCTAGCAACAAAATTAAATAGAGGAATAAATTCAACAACGCCTCAAATAACATATAAAAAATGCTGAAATATCCAAAGTAATGAACAGTAAATAATATAAAATAATCAACAATAAATATTCCATAAATATAAAAATAAACTGATAGAAACTAACATCATAACAGTCAACTAAATAACACAAAGATAAATCAAGATTATAAAAATAGTAGCATAAAAATATATAATGAATTAAAGCAATTCACAATAATTATAACCTCACAAATCAAGCACAATCAGTGAAAACAAATATAAAGAATAACAATATAAAATAGTAATAACAATTCGTATGAAAATGAGAACAAAACGATGATGAATATTAGTTGCCGGAACATTATCAAATCTCAAGAATAGTTAACGGAGTTACTAATTTTGAGGGAGAATCGGAACTTTGAGCTCGTTCATGGTCTGTGACTTCTTTTCCGCCGGAGCTTTCTCGGCAATGGTGATCTTTCTCTCCTCCATCGGCTTCTTCTTCACCTTTGGTTTCGTTGAAATTAAAAGAAAACTGTAAGCGGCTATTCAAGGGTGGTCTGATTCAGCGATGGTTGGAGGTGGAGATTTGGCGGTTATTTGGTGGATGGAAAACGGGGTTCGGGTATGGGTTTTTGCTGGCGAAGGGTGGCTGATTTGTTCGGAAATGGTGGTGGAAATGAAAGAGAAAGAAGGGTTGATTTTGTGGGAGGTTTGTGCGAGCTTCTGGGTGGGGGTTTTTTGACTGCATTTTCATAGGTTAAAGACTGATTTCGAGATCATTTGGTGGCTATCGGCGATGGGTTCGTTTAGTTGTTATTTTGTGGCTGCATTTCAGGTCATTGGTGGTGGTTGGGTAGCTTGTGACACCCCATAACTCTATTTTTACATGTACCCACGTTTCAAGACTCATTCTTACATATGAGAAGTGTATTAGGGTTATAAGTGACTTCTAACACTTAGACGAGTTCAAAACTTTCCAATAAATTAAATTTCTAGTGATCGATTATGCAAGGGTCGACTTTAAATAACCATAACTCTTAGTACACAAAACATTATGTAGTCTATGACCTATAAAATGAAAGCTCTTTGAAGTATCTTTCCAACAAAATTGGTTTCACCTCATTTGGAGTTTTGAGTCAAAAGTTATGGTTGTTTTACTAAACACTGCCAGAGAAGGGTGTTTCCACGAAACCATATACGGGTCGTGAATCGAAGTACGACCCGTAAGGTTAGGTTTCATGAAAAAGTCTAGAAAGTTAGATTTTGAGCCCCAGACTTCACGAATCCATCTACAGGTCGTAAAGCCTTCTACGGGTCGTAAATTGGTCTGGTGAAAGGTTGCAGTAACCTCAAAAACATGCCCAAAAGTTCACGGAAGTGACCCACGTGTCATGGAACGTTCCACGGGCCATAAAGGATTTCGTGGATGACTTTTTACCGCTGTTTCTAAAGGGTTATTTTGGTCTTTTTCTACTTTTTTAAAGTCTAGACTCGACTTTTTATACTTAAATAAAGTCCTAAAACATATCTAATCAGTAACATTACGCTAAATCACCCTCTCCAACATAGAACAAGATTTTAAGAGAGAAAAAAACTAGGGTTTGAAGAGAGAATTTGAGGATTCTTCCAAGCTACTCCAAGATTCAAACTTCCAGGTATGTAAGGCTAATCAAAACATGAATTTTTGTTCTTTCATGTGCCCCATATACTGAGTTATTGGAGTTGTGAATAAATTGAGTCTTCCATGGATGTTCTTGAAGGTTTTTCTTAAAAATTTGAACATATTTCTGTATAATTATGCATGAATTATAGTTTTCATGAATTAATTACTTGAAATAAATGATTTTACTTTTCTACATGAATTCTTGATATTTTACATATTACATTTAAATGGGCATGCATGAGTATAAATTGAGCCTGAAAAGTGTATATGATTCTTGAATGTTTTCAACTTCGTTTTTATTTTCTTGAATGTTATTAGCCTAAATGATGCATGATTGAGCCTTTATGAGTCAAGAACTGGACCTTAAAAGAATATAACCAAAGAGTTGGTGATTGATGTGATGAACTGAGTTGACGAATGTCCAATGAGACTAGATGAATGAGATAACTATAGAGTTGAGATCTTATGAGCATAATGAGTCTTGGGAGGAGTATTGAGCATCGAATTGAGTAAGAGTAAGTCCAACTCAAACTCAAGAGTAAGTCCAACTCAAACTCAATAACTATATTGCCAGCGTAGGAGAGGATTGAACCATAAAATCAGATATTTCCGTATTGTCCCGAAAAGAGGACTTGATG
The DNA here is from genome assembly GCA_038996855.1 of Solanum aculeatissimum. Classification (NCBI taxonomy): domain Eukaryota; kingdom Viridiplantae; phylum Streptophyta; class Magnoliopsida; order Solanales; family Solanaceae; genus Solanum; species Solanum aculeatissimum. The sequence continues at coordinate 14,672 of JBCEWC010012138.1, forward strand.
TTATTATTATGGATCCACTGATGGGATGTCCTTTACCCTGACAAGGTATTGGTGGATATGGCAACGACATCGCTTCTTTGTATCATCACCGGCTCATAGGTGATGGTTGTCGATTAGAGAAACTTCCAAATAGATCTTGATAGTACTCTGAGTGGATAGGATGAGATGGTACATGAGTAGTCATTGTCTAAACTGCATTCTTACCTTAGACTTTTGACTTGATGATTGAGTTCCTTACTTCCTGAGTTAAGCTATTTTGAGGTGATGTTATTTTGCCTTTACATGTTTCATTCTGCCATTTTACATACTAGTATATTTCACGTACTGACGCCCATTTGGACCTGCATATTTTCATGATGCAGAGACAGGTACTAGTAGTCATCAGCAGGCGCTCCGTTGAGGACCTATTTACATTCAGTTGATTGATGAGTCGTCCCTTACTTTCGAAGGATGTCATATCTTATCTTCTAGTTTTGAGTTTAGCTTTTCTATTTTATTTTGAGGTAGTCATGGACTTGCCATTGACACCACTTAGTCAGATGTTTAGAGACTTCATAGACTAGACGGTCGAGTGTGATTGGATGTTATTTTTGACTAGTTTTCTTTCATACTAGTCTTACTTAGTTAATGCATAGATTGTTTGGCGTTTGGCCTTAATTTTCATATTATCATTTTATTTCATTGAGTATTCTTTGTTATTGATATCTTCCGTTATTCGATTGTGATTGAACGAATGTGATGAGGCTGAGTGATTCGCTTGGGGGTTAGCAATAGTCTCTGAGTGTCAGTCACGCCAAGAATACCCTCCCGGGGTGTGACAGTGATGGTGGAGCTGATCAGAGGTTTGGCATTGCGGGTTTTGGTGGTTGTTGGCAGGGCTTTGTAGCGGCGTTTGAGGGTGGATTGTGGTGGTCGTTTCATGGATTTTCTTGGTCTACCGGCGGAGTTTTCTGGTGGAGATAACGTTGGACGGAGATGGGGTGTTTGTGGCTGACTTTTCTGGTGAAACAGGGGCTGAACAACGAGGGTTTTCACCGGATTCTGGCGAGGGGTGATAGGTGGCAGCTGATGGAGAGTTGAGGAGAAAGAGGAAAGAAAAGTTTTAGGGTTTTCTAAAAATAGAAATTCTAATCTACACAATTACTATAACAATGTAAAAGTTATATTCACTTTTCGAAACCTAATGGGCTAAAAATACGGACCCAAATTGTGGGCCAATTAAACATATTCGTACAATTTTTATTGGAATAATTACCTTTTTGAATCCCTTTTATAAAATATTTACCATTTTTAAACATGTTTTTTATTTATTACCTAGATATTCTATATTTGAAAAATATTTACCATATATAGCAACTGTATTATGTATTAAAAGTGAATTATACATGTAATATATATGTATTAAAATGTATTTTACTTATTTTGAT
>JBCEWC010012139.1:0-16096 GCA_038996855.1 Solanum aculeatissimum
AATTTTGTCCAAAAATATATTCTTAAAGGAATGGAGGATATTTTTGCAAAGCCACCCTTATTAGGGACATTTTATCAAGATCATCCCTAAAAGGGATATTTGTGAACATAATCCTAAATAAAAAGTGAACTATATTCTATGTAAACAAACTTTTTTATTGTATATATATGAAATTTTATTGTATATATATGAAATTTGTCCTAATAATTATTCAAACCTCACTTGCATTACTTTGGAATTTCTGGACTAATACTATTAAAGGATAAATCAATTGAGTATTCAACTTTTTAAAGTTTTTCTAATTTCTATGGAAAAATGAATTGATGTATATATAATGAATCAAATGAAAATAGGGACACCATGCCAATTCTTTATGGAACAGAAAACAAGTCACAACTACTTCAACTGGTAAGATCGACTTAGATGCATACAAATCACAGCTTGATTTTATAATTTTCATAATATTATTCTCTTTGTTCAAATTTATTTCTCAAATAGCATTTTTTAATTTGATTTCTATTTTTACTTATTATTTTTTGCAAACTAAGGTGTGACAACTTTTTTTTTTCTATTATACCTCTCTGTTTATTATTATTGAGTTAATGTTTTTGAAAAATGTGTGAGATAAATATGTTTGAGACTCTATCAATTAATAAGGATAAAACAATAAACTTATTAAATTAATAATTATTTTTTTAATAAATGCGTCAAGTCAAAATTTGACAACTAAATTCAAATGAGGGAGTATTTACAAATAAGTGTTTAAAGAAATTTTCTAACAACGTTTTCTAGATTTTTTTTTTTTTGATAAATACTACAATTCAGGATCTATAAGTAACAAACCATTATAAATTTTAAGAGAAATAAACTTACAAATATTCATATATGTTACTGTTTTACACAAAATTTTCCTCTTAACTAAATAATGAAATTCAACTTATAGCATACTCTTATGAGAAATCACTCTCTATTAGAGAAAGTAACTACAACATAAACTATTTGTTAGTTTGAATCTAGATTTCATAGTAAAGAAAGTACAAAGTCATTTTCAATGAAAGCGTTTTATCTCTCAAAATAATTTTTCAACTTGAATTTCAATTAATTTAAGCGAAAATGAGTATCGGGGGAATAAACTAATTCAATGTATAGCGTTTAATATTTTTTTAGAGTAATTTTCATAAATAATTATCTTAATTATGTTTCTTAACTACAGTCCGTCTAGTCATGTTACATAGCTTTGCTATGGGTATTTCCATTTATATATATAATTCATTGTCAATATACAAATTCATTTGTATAATTTGCTATCAATATACAAACATGGTAAGTAGTTTCGTTACTATGAGTATTTTTATTTGTATAATTTGCTGCAAATATACAAATTTGTTTGTATAATCATTTTAATTCGCCACCAATATACAAATTTGTTTGTATAATCGCGAGCAATATACAAATCTGTTTGTACAATTCACTGTCAATATACAAATTTGGAAACGGGTCCTAGCAACTCGGATGAAACATTAGTGGCAAGTGATAATTATTTAAAGTTATAGCTATGATAAATAATTAAGTAGTACATGTTTACTTACTTGCTATTTTGTCTATTTTATAATGGACATTTTTTTTGGTTGTATATACCCTCCCGTAAATGTCCCAAAAGCAAAATATTTAGGGGTCATTTGGTAGAGTGTATAAGAATAATGTTAAATAGATCTAGTGTATTAACAATGCATGTATTAGTTATGCTTGCATTATTTATACATAGAATAATTTTATGCATTGTTTGATTTGATACATTAAAAATAGCATGTATTATATTAAAAAAAATCATTTACAAAGATATCCTCCACAATTATGGTGAAAAATATGTAAAAAAAATTGTGAGGGACAATTGGGTCTTTAATCATGCTAATGCATGAATTAAAATCATTGCATTACTAATATTTAGAAATCTATGGTATTAGTAATGCGCACCCTGATACACAATAAACTATATAATTAATGCAAACATTATTTATACATAATATGAAAAAATATACCAAACAAAGCATTACTAATATAAAGAGTTAATGCACACATTATTTTTGCTAATATACTCTACCAAACGACTCCTTAGTCTTCCTACTACAAAAATGTACTACCTCAGTCTCACTTGAGTTAGTTTGACTTGACATGAAGTTTAAGAAAGAAAGGAGTACTTTTGAAACGTGTAATTTAAAATAAGTCATAGATATCTGTGTGGCTGTAAATCATTTCATCAAAGATAAAATGAATATTTTAAAGTCAAATTATTACCAAATGTAAAAATATGTCTTTTTTTAAAATTGACTAAATAAAAAAGTAAATCATATAAATTGAGATAGAGAGAATAGTGTTGTAATATTTAGTCAATCTCAAAATTGTTTTCTATAATACCTCTAGTACTGTTCTTACTATAAGAAGATTAAATAAATTATATATAGGCAATCTTCATTGGGATTGCACACAAGAAAATAAATGCTATCCCTTGCAAATTCTAAGTAGATTTTTGTAGCACAAACAAACACGTCACCTAACTTGGATTTACCAAAGTTGACTCTATATGAACATTAAATGACAAGTTGAGAACTTAGAGAGCCATAGGTGCCCATCTTATCCTAAAAATAACATAATCTCAAAATTGAATTACAATCAAATACTCCATCCATTCATTTACTTTTAGTTGTTAAAATAATTTAATTTAATTTTTATATTTATTTATTATTTTTGGCAAATTAAAGTAGGGTAATTTTTTCTATTATATTCTCAATTTATTATTATTGAGTTAATGTTTTTGAAAAATAAAATGAGTAAATATATGGTACCTTATCAATTAATAGAGATAAAATGATAAATTTACTATATCAATAGTCATTTTCTTAATAAATGTATCAAACCAAAATTTGACAATTAAAAATGAACGAAGGAAATACTCTATCCATTCATTTTTTTCTATTTTATCTTTATATATTTATCTTGAAGAGTACTACTATAAAATATAAACACAGAGGTAATATTAGGATTGTTCAAATACAAAATGAAAGGTAAAATGATTATCTCCCCATCTTTTTTCTTCTCCCTCTCCACTAGGACCAACCCCACCAATAGGGATTCTTAAATTTAAGGTAATTTGTGTATTTATTTTAATAATATTATTAATTCATATCATTATGATCAATCAAATCCTCTTTTTTAGATGACCCAATCCATTTGTGTAGCCCCATAATAATGTATGAACTCTTTCTTCTGTATTGAGGATCATTAAAACAAGTAAGAATACTATTTTGATAAAAAATATTATTTACGGTTCATTTTTACTTATTCATGTTTGACTTGATACATTCTCTAAAAGAATAATAATAATAAAATGGCGATTAATATATCATCCTTTAAATATAATAAATTTAGTGATTTAGAAAAAAATATATTAAAATTATTATAGTTAAGAATAAAGATAAATTAAAAACTAAGTGATAAATTATTTTTTAATTTTTCTCTAAATTTATCAAAGAAAAATGAATATCTATTTTTAATACAACAACAATAATATACTCAATGAAATTCCACATGTCATCGTAATTTATATACGAGTAGCTTTTGGGTTGTCAACAAAACCATGGAGTATTTTCATCATATATTGGACCCACTCGACTCACCAAAGTCTTATTTTCTTCAATATGATCACATTAATCCCATTGAGTTCATTATTTAGCCAAAACGTAATACCATGGGAACAAACAAACAAAAAAAAGATGTATGTAGTGCCATAGCACGTAGGCCAAGGCATACACCCAAATATTTTTGGCCATTAAGTTGAGAGGACTAGGTCAATAGAAATGTTCAAGAAGAAAAAGACATATATGTAGACTCCAACTTGACCTCAAAGTCTCATTCATCCATCACGATTGGACAATGTTATAGCATTTTTTGACTTCAAGGTAAGAAGGAACAATAACTTATTATCAGGCGTACGCGTTTTTCAGAGATAATTTTTTTTAATTCATCCTATTTGATTCGACGTCAATCAATCTAGTCATGAACATATTGAAGAGAGAGCGCTATTTCAGACCTTAGAAGACCATGAACCCATGTATACGATAAAATATGAAAATAATAACTTGTGGCTAGAAATAAAAGGTTAATCAAGATCGAATATGTAATAGATACTTTGTAAAATTTATTTCAATAGACTATGTGATGTCGATAGCTCGAGGTACATAGAGCATTTAAGAGGGAATACAATTGTATATGGTGATTTCTTATTTTGCATCTAGCTTGCCTACATGTCACAATTTCAAGGGCAACCATCTTCTCATATGTTTCTAATAGAAAAAAAAGTTCCGTACATAGTGTTGTCACTTACCACACAAGATTATCAGCTATATCCTCCATAAAACATTTAACAACAAACGGAAAATCTACAATTTAACTTAAATACACTTGATATGGTAACGACACATCGAATTAGAAGGACTAACTTAAATTAAAAAGTCATTCAGGCGTCTATTTAAATTAAAAATAATCGATGGATGTATGATATATACATAATGTATGAATAATTGCGTAAATTTCCGAATCTTACGCGTATAAGTGTCAATACTTGATTTTGTCATGTTTAGGTATAGACAAGGAAAAATGGAGAACAAACGTTGAAGAAACAGACAAATGATTGAACATCAAAATGAAACTTGTCGTTTGGATATATCTATGTATGTATACCTCATTTAGTGAAATTTGTCATTTGTAGGTCATAACAAAGGCATCCAAATGAGACAAGTAAACAAATCTCTTTCTTACTAGTCTCTATTTTATTTCTTCTTTCTCATACGTTTTTCCATATCAAACAAACTCCTTTATAATTTCTAACAACTTTCAGACGGTTTTATTGACTCTTTTCTTGACTCCCATATCAATAATAATATAACTTGAAGACTCACCAACTTCTCGCAATTCCAAGAGTTACAATATTTTACCATTTTCGTTTCAATTTCTCAGATAGCCACTCAACTAATAGTTATTATCCTTTCAAAAAATTACTTTCTTTACTTATCAAACTGAATCATGAAGGAGAATGATTTTCTGAGATAATTAGTGACCATATAAGAAATAATTTCATTTGTACGGTATGAAACAAATTAAAAAACAAACAAACAATGACATATAAATTACTAATAGAAAGGAGGGAGTAACTACTACAACAACATACCCAATGAAATTTCACAAGTGGGTCTTGAAAAAAGGAGGAGGTAACTATTTTCTCAATTTGCTCCCCTTTATCACTTGCTTAGTAACCTTTGCTCGGATACTTTAAAAATATCATGCGAATACTTCAAACGTCGTGTACTTTAGAGAATTCGATATGTGTGCGAGCTGAGCAACATAGCTTGTAACTCTCCCTTTATGTATTTTTAACGTATCGAAATTAAAACAAAGATAATTACCAACGGAAAAAAAATAGATGGAAGAGAAGAAATGAATTTCAACCGTTGCTGTTCTTATCCTTGCCAACATTTTTTCTTGTATTGATAAGAAATCTTGAATTACATTATTCAGCCACAAAAAGAATGGAAGATATATGTTTTAAGCCACCTATAAAACACACAAAAAAATCTTATCAACTTGTATAGTAATCTGGTTTTCGTGATTACTAATTAAGCAGAAAATTAATTTAAGAAAAAAATTCTGTCTTGAAAGGAAATATGCGCGCAGCAGCTTAATTGACTAGCTGTCAATCAGTTTGCTGGAAAACTTGAATTAGCCACTTTATTGTTGCCATTGCTGTTGTTATTAACATTGTTGGTGACACTGCTATTATTGTTGTTGGCGGTCGTTGTGGTGGCGGCAATAGTATTGTTGGTACCATTGTTTGCTTGCCCGGGATTGGCAATAAGGGAAGTGATCGCTGCTGCTAATGCTGCGGTGAAATTAGGATCATTGGCTAGGGCGTTCACCGAGTCAGCTACAGGGTTTTGGTTGGATGGATGAATCGATGATGGCATCGTTGAAGGGTGCTGTTGTCCTTCCAAATCTTGAGACAATTGGAGGCCGGAGAATTTGGATTGGTTATACAAAGCCTGGCCAAATATCTGAGGCAAAAGTGCAGCTGGATTTGCTAGGATGTTATTGTGGGGTTGATTTGAGAATGGGACTTGGAATTGGTTAGGGGGTCTTGGAAATTGCAATGGGTTCGGGGATTGAGTTAGGTCCAATGTAACAGTAGGGAACGGGGCCGAAGCTGAAATCGTGGCCATGCTGGAAGAGCAAGGGAGGAGAGTTCTCGCGAAGAAATTGGAATTCATTAGCCCATCTGCACTTGGCATAGAACCTGAAAGCAACATTCTTGCTGCTGAGGAAGTTGTTGAGGCCATAGCCATAGCTGCCGGAGGCAACGGATGGTTGTGAGTACCTTCATAGGTTGTGATCAAAATTGTTCTGTCCTCTGCACATCTTTGAACCTGTAAATGCAGCAAAATGCACTTCTGTCAAAAGACTTTATTTTTTCCTTTCCTTCGGTATTCGTTGCCCATTAAGGGAGGTAAAACACTCTTTATTTAAATGCTCAAATCTGAGAGATACCAACTATGCTCTTACATTTGAAGGAGAACCTTACTAAATTATATAAAATTCAGACGTGAATTCCTCAAGACAAGATTCTCTCTTGAGTATTTTTGGAAAAATATGTATTTTGTATTTGATCAAGAAAGAGCAATAGCAACATAACACCAACTAGTATTGACAGTCAGTGTACAACTAACACATGATTATTAATTAGTGTCTAAATTTACTGAGATTCTGACCTTTCTGATTGACTAATATACTCTGAAAAAAAAATCACAGGAACACAAATAAATTATTGGACAAAACAGAAACATACTTGCTTCCGAACTGGACAGCCAGCAGCCATGGTGCACCGGTAATAAGCCCGAGGACACGGGTTTCCCTTAGCCATTTTCTGTCCATACTTTCGCCATTGGCAACCATCTGTGATCTGATTACACCACAAAAAAGGTATCAATTAGTTTCCATGAAATAATCTTTTAGAACCAAAATAAATATCTATACGTTTAATCAAAAGTTACATACCATGGGAGCTTCTGATCGAGCCCTGACCGAGACACGAGCCTTTCTCATGGTAGCCTCCGTAGCTTGATCAGCAGGTTTATTAGTAGAAGCATTACCAAGTCTTGGAATTTTATTGGGATTCCAACCAGGTGACCCTTTTTCAGGACTATCTTCTCTTACAATTCCACATGTGGAACCTGATTCCATGTTATGCGCTGGTGATCGCGATTTTTCCCTGCCACTTCGTCCCTCTGACGAAGACAAGGAAGCCTCTTCAGCCTCTGAACCAGCACCAGCAGCTAAGCCAAGATCCATGAATTGCCTAGGCACCACTTGTCCTCCTCCTCCTCCTCCATGACTACTGTGATTATTGTGGTGTTGCTGTTTCACTTCTTCACTTTTCCCATCACGTTGACCGTTTTGTTGTTGTTGTTGCATCATTGTCATCATATGCATCTGCAGGGTATTATAATTGCTTGTCACCTGATTTAACATGTCCCTTATTCGTCGATTTTCGCCGTTCATTCTTTCCAATTCAGCCTGAAGAACTACTAGCTGAAATAGAGAGTGTCCAAAAATTCATGTTAACAAAGCTAAATTACAGAATATAGGAATTGATTCTCACTCAACCAATAGTTATCAGAAAGTCGCCTTTTTCTTGATTCCAAACTTTCTGATTAATTGAGTGATCATCACGAAAATCAACTCCAGAATTCAGTGAATGATGTTAGCTAGTCTTACCTCACTCTTGGTTTTTTTATCTTCAGAATTAGGGGATAAGCCATCTTCCACTATGGACTGATCACTATAAGTGTTTGCTGTAAGAAGATGCAAAGCAGTCTACAGAAGAAATATAATTGGGTCAAAAAAAAAAAAAACTCAGTACAAAGGTAGTTCTTTTATTTTAAAAGAAAATTGGTAAAAATGTTGCAACTAATTTTGGTAAGCTTACATTAATGTTAAAGTCCAATTCAGGAGGAGGGTTATTGGATTGTTTTCTGTCAGAGTCATTGGGTGTTGTTGTCTCCTGAGAATTAGCACCATTTTTCTTATCGGCAAAGAAGTCCATTTCATGCCTGTGGTGGTGTTGCAGCTCTTCTTCTTGATCATGATGATGAGTAGAGGAGCAGTTAAGGTTCACAGGAAATTGAATGGTAGAAGGTGGTGGCCTGTCCATTGATGAAAAAGGTTCACAAAATTTGTGTTTTTGTTGGTTGTGGGGTTCAAGAAAAGAATTGAGGACAGTAGGAATAGGGAGGAAGTGTTTGATGGGATCTGGATCAAAAGAGAGTCCACTTCCTTTGGCCATATATTATGAAGAGAAACAAAGAAAACAGAAAGGGAGAGAGAAGAAGAGTCTTTGAATAACAGCAATGGACTCGCCTAATAAAAAGGGAAGTTGAGACTTGAGACTTGAGACTAGGGAAGTAAGACCAAATACTAGAGGAGGTAGGGGTAGGGTTACAGTGGGGGAGGGGGTGATTTTTTATTTTAATTTTTTTATAAAAAATTTATGGAATTGAACAAGAGTTGAGTTTCTAGATTTGTTTGAACTTTGAAGAGAGATCGATGGGATTTGATTATTATAAAAATTAGACAATTGAATAGTAAAGAAATTAGAAATCATGTCCCCACTTGAAAATGAGCTGTCAAATATGGGACCATTCTAGGGTTTTAGTGAGGTCCATTTGAAAGAAAAATTGGGCAAAAACAATTCATACAAAAAATTATACACACTTCATTATTACGATATCTTATGTTATTATTCGTGATAAAATATAATATAAATAAAAATAAAATAGTATTAAATACATGTTGAATTAAATGAAATACACAAAATTATTTTAGAGTAATTTTTACACGTCAGAATTTCAATTCAATCTAATCCAATGAAGTATTACTATTTCAAAGGTATGGAAAATATCATTTACTTTGTACTCAAACTTCACTCTAGTTGGAAAGGGGTGGGGTGGGGTGTATGTCTTTTTTTTTTTTAGCAAAAGAATGCCATTGATTGATTTCATTTTTTCTTTTTGTCAAAATGAATATTGAGAATATGGCATTGACCCATTCAAAAAATTCACCGCCCGGATAGGCCCGGCACTTGCTCGTGACGACGGAATGCTGATTCTTTATCTTTGGGCCTTCTTAGAGTCAACAAATTTCAGAGATGAGCCCACTTTTATGACGTGGGCCTAATCTTTGCCACGTATGACTTCTTTTCTTTGTCTTCACCCCACTTTGACTTCTTCACTTTGTCACCTGTCATTTCCTACAACATTTATATATTCGAAGAAAGTGACTTTATATATAATTTTTTTACTTGGTAAATGACTGTTGTAATTGTGTGGTAAATATTGGTGGTCTCCCTCTATATTTATGGACAAGATCTAAATTTGTGGCTTTTATGTGAACATTACGTGAATTAAGGTACATTTCATCTAAAGAATGATAAGAATGTGCTTCTGAATCACGTAATTTTATATGTTAGTTTATTTATTTTCTTTTCTGAAAAAAAAGGTGTTTTTGTTAATTTATATTACATGATTGGGTTATTTTATACAAATAAATATGAAATATATACTAGAGATAAATAAGATGATTAGTAAAGTAATTAAAAGGAAAATCAATGTGGAATCATTTTTGAAAATGGGTGTGACACTGCATCCAAAGAGACATTTAAAGATAATAAATTTATTTTATTGCTGCAAAAATATTCCTTTAGTGATATTTACATAAAGTGTATTATAAACATTCATATTATACTATTGTGGCTAAAAATGATATAGAAACAATAATATTGTTATGGCTAAATAATTGCCTCAAAATTCTTTATTTGTTGTAGCGTGATATGTTACTATTTAATGTTTCTTGTATTTTGATTATATTGTTCAATTTTGTTTTAGTTACTATTTTTTTTTAGTATGCTCTGTCGTATTTTTTAGTATTTTCTCTTAGCTACTTCATCCTATTATTTTTTTCTTTTTAAAAAAAATAGAAATAAGTATTGAGACACCTCTAAACTTGGTGCAAATTATTACTTTAGTTCTCCAACTATTGACAGCCTTAAAAACATCTTTCTACTTGATTACGTGAATTTAATCACATTTTTCCTATTCCACGTGTCATCTACCCACACATATATTGTGAAATTTTCTAATGATGTGGCATACACATAGATAAAAAAAATAAAAAATCAAATACTAAGAATTTAGCAATTAAAAGAGAAAAGATTTTTTTTTTTAAAATAATTTAATTTTTTTTTTATTACTTCACCTCATCCCCCTGCCTCGTACCCTAAATCCATACCGCACTACCCATCCACCTACCCAAAAGTATTTCTTTTAAATATTTTGGAGGGTTAGAGTGGATGGGGGCGGGGGTAACGAGTGGAAATAAGGTATGAGAAAAAAAATTAATTTTGTTTTGGAAGTAATTTAACTTCTCTTAAGGAAAGTGGGGGAGGGGGGAGTTAGGGTTGTCACGGTTCAAATCTATTGGGTCATGCAAATACCTACTCTAACACCTATAGGAGAATCCTCACCCCCTAAAAGTTTATAACATGCAAAAAATCATGAATCGTAAAGTGACACACTAAACCACTTGTATAGTTTTGATATATTGATTTAAAACTCCCAAGGATAAATTACTAGGAACATACTAACACACACAAAAATAAGAAGTCCAAACAGGTACAAGAGTTTCTAAGAATGTAGTTTATAAAATAAAGTAAGCCACAACTCCTACAATAAAGAAGGAGAGTAGAAGCTTTTGGAGATCGTCATCATCTTCACCTATGAAACGTTAGTAACCCTATTACTAAACCATGCCAAGTAGTTGTAATGATCTAGCCCGTTAGTATATTGTCTGCTTTGAGCCTAAGCCCGCACGACTTTAAAACACGTCACTAGTAGATAAGGCATGCTTTTATCTGCCCAGCATCTCTCCTGTGTTTTGGGGACTTCTCATCTTAAGATAGGTTGTTAAATATACCCCCTCTATGGACTCAGTGTTCTCGCTAAGGTTTGCCCCACCGAATAGGATTTGCCTAGACTCAACACTGAGGTTTGTCCCGCCTCACCGAGATTCGCCTAAACTCAATTGAACCCTAACCCACATCGAGAAGACTGACACATAAGTGACTCTGACACCATCTGTAACGACCCATCCCGCTAGTGATAATGTCTGCTTTGGGCCTAGGCCCGCACGACTTTAAAACATGTCACTAGTAGGTAAGACTTGTTTTTGTATACTCAACATCTCTCATGTGTTTTACTGATTTGTGACTTCTTATCTTAAGATGAATTGTTAAAGTAGCATAACAAAAGTAGTATCAATACAACAACACGCACTAATATGCATCATCGATCAACCCAATATCCACTACATCACCACTAACTCTGTCTAATCAACCTACTACCCCACATAAGTTCTTTGTCAGCCCTTGACCATTTAGTAAATCATAGCAAGACTCACTAACCATCCTGACTCAAATATTTTTCACAAAGTGTAACCCCAAACACTTCATCACCGTATAAAAAATTCAACACCTATCACTCACCATCTCAACTCGATCATATAGAATACAATTGGTAGCTACAACATAATAAAACAAATAAAACACGAGCACATCAGGAAGATAATATCTCTGGGACTTTCAATTCTTACATTCAAATTATTATATAAAATAAGCATGATCAATCACAAATACAATTGTCATGTCTTAAGCATATATTCGAGACATAATCGACATTTGGAAATCATTGTTGATCTCAAGAAAATTCCTTGGCCTGACTCACTCACTTATTAGAGAACTCAAACAATTTAAAAGAATACTCATGCAGGCTACTCAATAATCAAGAGCAATATGAACAATAGATTGGGATACAATTAACTCATAAACACTCAATGGTGCAAACTCAATGACAAGATAATAGTTTTTCAAAAATAGACTTCATTCGAACACTATTTGAATCAGTCTATGAAGCCTCTAAACTAATCATATGAAGGTACCAAGACAGCCTTACGACTACCTTAAAAAAATTACTGAAGTAAAAGCAACTAGAATAAAAAGATCCTTCAGAAGGCAAAGAGGTCTCACCAAAAGCTAGGATGAATGAATTTTCAACGAAACATTTGTTGAGGATCTTTAACACCTGTATCTGCATCATAAAATATTACAACGTTGAATGACGTCTATACATGAAATATACGGTATGTAAAATGACTGAAAGAAAATAATTTCAGACAAGCTCAATAACAGGAATACTTAACTCAAGATAAAACATGCAAGTTTAAGAAATAAAATAATCCTTTATAAACATACTTAATGAAATGCAATCTTAAAAAAATAATACTCCCTTCGTTTAAAAAAGAATGACCTAATTTGACTTGGAACGAATTTTAAGAGAGTAATGAAGACTTTTTAATTTTGTGATCCTAAATTAAAGTTATGTCAAATGTACCAAAATTTCCTTTAATCTTATCGTCTTAAACATGTCATGTGTAAAGTTAAAATGAAAGAGTTGCCTAAAAAAGAAATGGATCATTCTTTTAGGAACGGAGTAAAAAAGAAAATAGAAAATTCTTTTTGAAATGGAGAAAGTATTATTTTTCTAACCAACAACCTTCACCTTTGAGATAGTGATGATACAACAAACTTTTGTTATTGCCACAATTGCCCAACACCTTGCAAAACAAAGAATGCAAACTCAACTTGGATTCATATAAAAGTTCTAAGTGAGGCTGAGGAATCATCCAAATGAACTGCCACAATCCTATCCTATGATAGCTATATAGTTTATATTAGTTTAGAATAATTTTGTTTGAATTAAAGTAACTAGTAATTTCAGACAAATAGACCATTTTCAAAGATTATTAATAAAAGGCAAAAGGGTAAAAAATGCTCTTATACTATCAGAAAGGATAAAAAATGCCTTTCGTTTATACTTTGGGTCATTTATGCCCTTGTACTATCAGAAATGGGTAAAAAATTTCCTGATTGTAACGGAAAAGAGTAAAAGATGCCTTTGATTTATATTTTGGTCCAAAAATGCCCTTGTCAATGATATTTTGGTCCAAAAATGAAGATAAGGAAATTTTTGGACCAAAATATTGACGATAAGAGCATTTTTAATTAGTAAATATTTATCTTACTTCAATTCAAGAAAAAAGTTAAAAAATATATTTTTGTTATAAACATATTTAATTTGTAGTGAATGTCTATTATTTGGTTTCCTTTAATAGTTAGGAATCCTACTTGAAAACCAAATCAGTTTTTTCCTGATAAGTATAAGGGTTTTTCCTTATAAATAAAAGGGTTTCCTTCATTGTAAAAGACATCGGAATACAACTGAATATTATTCAATAGCAATAAGAAGTCTTCTCTCTTCTCCCCTACTCTCTTCTTTTTTTTACTTTATACTTTTATAACACATTATCAGCACGAGACTCTACCATCCTAAAGAGTGAAGGTTAAGTTTCAAGGCTAAGACTCTACCATCTTAAAGATTGAAGGTTAAGTTTGAAGGCTAAGATATTATTTATTTATTTATTTTCTCTTTATTGATATGACTAACCTTACGAAACTTGAGTTCGTTTTCCTTCATAATTTGGGCAAGAACTACCCTTCATGGGTGTTAGATGCTATGGGTCTTGGAGATACCATTAAAAATGAAAATAAAACATCAAAACAAGATTGTGCTAAATTTATGATATTCTTGCATCATCATCTTGATGAAATTTTGAAAATTTATCCACTTGTTTAGTGGAAAAGCCAAAAAAGAATATATGACCACTTGAAGATGGTCATACATCCAAAATCACGATATGATTGGATGAATCTGAAGCTAGAAGACTTTTAAGTCTATCCATGAGTATGATTTTGTTATGTTTAGAATCACTTCTTAATTGAAATTGTGTAGAGAAACGATTATATATTGATATAATAAAAAAGATGTTCTTCACGTTTCATGCCTCGAATATGTTGCTACAACATCAATATCGAGAAAAGAAGTATTATGAATCGATAATTCATATTTTTGTGATTGAACAAAATAATAATTTGTCAATAAAAATCACGAGAATCAACCTTCTAGATCTACACCATTTTTTGAAGTGAATGAGGTGTATGTCTACCATGCTATGCGTGGAAAAGATCATGGATCTGATCGTGGTCCTGATAATGGCCAAGAACAAAATTATTTTTCTGGTGCTAATCATTCACCAAAGAAACATCACCACCAAAAGGGTGTTATCAATGTGAAAAAAGGGTCCACTATACATGTGAGTGTCGTACTCCCAAATAATTGGTTGAGCGAGCATCACTAAGGAAGAAAGAGAAAAATTTTGAAGTAAATTTTATCTCTAAAAATTATGTTGACATCACACAATTTGATGTAACAGATTACTTCACATACCCTGAAAGAAAGATAAATCACTTGATTGGTAATGATTCTATAACTATGGTAAGATGATAGATTCAAGTTCTATCACACCAAAAAGGGTAAGACATCGGGTTAAAGTCCCGATGCACCATGAGAATAAGATATTTTTATATCGGTAAGACGTTGGGTTCAAGTCTCAATGCACCAAATTAATGATATAATGATGACTAAAGTAAAATAATGTGTTTTTGGTTAACAATCATAAAATATATTCCATAAAATGCTTCATTCTTCAAAGTGACTGTGGTAGCAGTGCATAATGTCGGAAAGAAGACAAGTGATTGCATAATGCACGGGAACATGGAATGAGGTGCGAAGCTATCATAAATTGACATGCTAAGATGATTGTGTTCCATTCTTGAAGAATGAGAACTTTTTGATAAGTGCTACTGATACAAATTCATTCTCTGAAGTGAATGTGATAGTATTAAATAAAACTTCTCAATATGAATGTGTACTTTATCGTGATAGAATCACGACTCATCTCCAGAAGATAGATAGAGTAATTCATGAGAAGAAACAAATATGAAAATTACTCCTTGAGTAATAAATTTGAAATTTGCTCATATCATAGCAAATTACAAATTTACTAAAGTAAAGACACATGTCATGGTAAACTTGGAGTTTACTTATTAGACATATATTGAAGAAATAAAAGATTCTTCAAAGATTGTTTGTTCTCATGATAAGTTGATTGGATCAACTAATGTGGGACTGAATCCCTTAAATTCTGAAAATATGAAAGGTGAATATGGGCCCGTTCACCGTCATGTAATATTATAAATGGATGCATCTATAAGATAATCGCATGTGCATTTCTTGTCAACTTGACATTTGACATTTGCAAAATTATTTATGCAAGATAATTAAGTTAAGAGCACAACTTTCAGAATACGTAATCAAGACAATTCATCTTGATAATATTGATAAAAATTCAAGTAGATTGACATTAAATACCTCAAATAAATGGTCAATCATTGCTTATGAGAACAAAGATATGGTCTGAAATATGATAAATTGCATATAAAAATATGTATTAGACCAATACATTATGATCAATTTCCCCCTCAATTGATTTATGGTCAAGGATCATATGATTTTCATCTAATAATTTTGATATGCGATATATAATTAATAAATATACCATGATGCATAAAAGATGAATTCTCCAACATAGATTGAAATATATGTTAGTTTGTCTAATATAAGGGGGAGTTAATAAGAAATTAAGAGTTGAAATGCTCTTATTGAATGTCCCTGAAGGACACAGTCTATGACATGCATGAAACATTCAATTGATCCCAAATAAGATAATTCTTGAAAGGAAAGAACCAAATGGTCATAATTAAGAGTCAATGTGCTCTTGAAGAGCTTATGACATAACACTTCATGAAATCTCATGAGAGACGTAGCTACCTGAAAATAATGAAGTGATGAGATCTCAATAAATTATGTCGCATTGCAAACTGACAAAAATGATATGTTGTCAATGTCATCTTTGATACAATATAGCGCAATATTGTAAAAGATTATGAGGATCTAAATTCTCCGGTATATTAAAGCATGCTCTA
>JBCEWC010012140.1:0-16096 GCA_038996855.1 Solanum aculeatissimum
CTAGCCCAATTTGCATTCGGCCACTTAAACTCAACCCGTGACCACCAAAACTCATACATGGCTTGTAGTACATCTTATAATGCCAACCATAAGTAGATTTCGAAAATTTTCGAGTTGTTACAGATTTTCAACCTTGTCACAAATTATTCATTTATTGGTATTTTTCAATAATATTTTTTTAATGTCATTTAAATACTAGTGTTAGTCTGTCATTGTTTATCGGTCTAATCATGCTTCTAGTGGTTTAATTTAAAAACTTTAATTACAAAAATTATTTAAAATTCAAATTCTTTTTATAAAGTAAAAGAAAAAACTTCAATTTTGTTTTAATAAAAAATTGGTCATTGTGACTCACAAAACACATAATCCAACAATCCAATATTAATTACATGGATCAAAATAAAATTGTTAATTTAATATTCTAAAAGAATCATCACTCAAATAAAATGTGAAGAAAGATACAAATTTTATTCTTATTTTATTTTATGTAAAGAAAAAGTAAATAAAATTTTTACTAAGAACACAAAATACATTTTTTCATAAAATTGTGTACATGCCACATTAGTACATGTTAGGAATTATATGGGCACCTAAATTGTGTTCTTTTCTTTGTTTTAGTCATTAAAATGGAAAGAAAAATATATATTAACTGAAACCAATAATTTACATAATGAATTGGTGTCCTTGATTATTTTCGGCATTTGAGTTTATTAAGCCATAAATACACATGTCATCATAAAAAAATAAAAAATAAAAATAATAATACACTTGGACAATGGATTTACTTAAACATGAAATAAAATGTGGGTTATTTAAACATAAAATAAACTACATGTTGTTATAATAACTTTACACTACATTTAACAATATAAAAGATATGGACATGAAATTTACATGAAAGGTTTGAACATATATACTTCATATTAGAACATCAAAGAATATTAATGGGCCAAACACAGATAAAATATGATAACTCCAATGTATTGCAATCACATTAAACTACACAAGAAAGATTAAGTGTTACCTCTTGTGAAGATTAACTTACAAAGAATTGGCCATAATAGCAACCACGAACTTAAAATCACGAAAGCAACCGTAAATCAACTTTTTTTTTCTAGTTATGTACTTTGAGAGTTTTATTTTGTGTAGATTTTTTTTTTGAGTGTGTATGAAGTGTGCGTGAAAAGAAAATGTAGTAATCGTTTTTTTTTGGCTTTGTTTTGTCGTGTGTTTGTATGTAGTGTGGTTTTTTCTTTGAGTTTTTTTCGCGCGCGTGTGTGTATGTAGAAGTTGGATAGTTTAGTGTAGTGTGTGTGTATAGTGTAGTGGGATAGTTTAGTGGGAGGTTTTCTCCAATTTTGTTTTTTTATGTAGTTAGTTTTTATTTTTTAAGACTAATATATGTGTGTGTATGTGTGTGTATATATATATATATATACACACACATATATCTTTAAATAAAAAAATTTACATATTAAAAAAATGTATAAAGATGAAATATTATTTAATTTTTAAACTAACATAACTTAGGAAAAGTTAAATAGCTAATCTAAAATTAAAATTTAAAAATTCTAGTTTATTAAAACCTCAACTAAAAAAACACATATTTTCATTGTTTAATATATATATACATATACGTATATTGAAATAAATTAAAACATACTTATCTTAAAATGTGGCTTTTTTTTTTATAGTTTTCAAATAATTTTAGATAAACTTACTAAGATAAGATAAAAATGAAGATATATAATTTAAACCCAAAATAAATATTTAGTCGTTTGGTTAAATTCATGTGTTTGGTGTGATCGTTGAGGAGAAATAGGCCTGTGTTGATATGTTGATGAGGCATGTTTTGTGAAATTTCCCTAGTTTTTTCATTAGTGTGTCAAATTTGAATTTTGGGAAATTTGCTTTACTAGTCAATTTTGATGATGGTCATTTTGACCGTCAAAGTCGATTAGGCGATGCATCAAAAGGTCATGCAGATCGCCCTTTGTGAAAGACTTGTAGAGATTCTGTCATATTTGGCATTGGTTCTATTTATCATCGAACTTATTCGGCGGATCACCGAATGCCTACATTCCTCGTTAAATATGACAATGCTTTGGACCTTGAATTCTGTAAAGAAAGGTGACAGTCATTTTGACTGCCAAATCAGTTCGTCAAGTTCGGTGAGCAAAATGACCTATTTGCCAAATGTTTTTTTCTGAGGCTTCTTTTTGAATTGTCATTCCATATCATTGATTCTTACATACATGTTGGCTTTGTTTTGCAGATATGCCTCGTCACAAGGAAGTTGTGTCTTATGGTGGATAACGTGCAGCCCGAGCAACCCTTATAGCTGCCGAGCTGGCCAAACAAAGACTTCAAAGGCTTCATAAGAAAGAACGGAAAAGGGTAAAACGAAAATAGCCGAACAATAAAATGCAACAGTGATGAGGAGGATCTCTTGGGGTGGAGTGGACTAGCTTCGAAGAGTAACAAGCGGGGTCAAAAACCCCAGTACATGAGCTTCAAACTTTAGAGCCGAGTCAAAAACATCGTCGGATAGAGGCAAGGACTATGCGATGCATGATCTACTTCTTCAAACCTCCCAAACCATCTGGTAGACAATTTCCCCACGACATCTAAACAGGTTGAAGGTTGCGGGGCTAAGGAAATATTGGAGGAGAGAAGATTATTAACTGATAAGGGTAGTTGACAGGTATCTCCGAGTGTGGGACGCTCTGAGGTTCCATGATTTTCAACACTTCACCATACCTTGGGAACCTTATGTGCCAAGTTGGGTCCATGAATTCTATGAGGTCTATGCTAGAGTCATTCCAAAGAGCAAAGGCCGGGTCAAAATTGCTCAGAAGCATGTTGATGTGGTTGAAGTGCGGGGTGTGCCTATCCCTCGTGGTAAAACGGAGATTAATGACTTGTTGGGATGCACCTTCCAACTTCAACATGATCTTGATGACATGATTGAGAAAAGAACCCTCAATGATATCAAGACATGGCTTGCCCCGATGATTGGTATTATAGCCCCCTCATGTTTGGATGAAGGGGTAGTGATTAAAAAGAAGGAGCTTAATATTCCTGCTAGATTTTGGTTTGTTTTCATTAACAACAATCTTATGCCATCATAAAACTAGTCTATCCTTCATCACCCTAAGGCGGCATTGGTTGGTTGTATCATGGACCGCAAGAAACTAAACCTTGGTTCAATTATAACTCTAGATATTCTTATCAGGCCAAAAAGCTCCAGGCTTCTCTTCCATTCGCTAGCCTTATTACAACACTGTACAGGAAATCCAGAGTCCCTTTTATGAGAAAAACTGGCATTGAGATTACTCCGTCAGTTTCCATAGATATCTGCCATATCGAGGTTGAGTTCCAGCGAGATGAGGAGGATAGAGCTAGGAAGAAGCCGGTGAACACTACATTGGTCATGGGTGTTGAGATTCTTAAGACCGATGCATTAGAGTCAACAACTGAGTCAGGTATACCTTCTTCCCCTACTCTGAATCCTTCCTCTCCTACTCCCCCTCCTTCATCATCTACACAACCAAAGACACATGCTTCATCAAATTGACCCCATATTACATAAGCTACCATCTACGGTATACACTGATTAGCTAAATTGGCTGACACTAGGGCCACTCGGGTCAAGTCCTCTCTACCTACAATGATTGAGAGGGCCATAGCAGTTGCATTGATCCCATTAGTTGATGAGGAAAAAAGCAGAGGGAAATGATAGAGGCCTAAAACTTGAGACTAGACAGGTTAACAGTGAATATGAAAGACCAGGGAGCAATTGTAGCTTTGACTGACAGGATAGCTACCTTAGAGGCTAAGGGTGGTGTGAGTGCTAACACAATGGCTATAAAGGACGATATTCCTGAGCTAAAGAAGGAGGTGGAGGTATCAAAGTCCATTGATATCACGTCACTTTGGGGAGCGGTGGACTTAACCCACGAGGCAACTACAAGTGTTGTTCCAAGTAAGGGAATCGAAGAAGATTATGTTCCATGTTCCCCGTAGACAGATTAGGAGGCCTTGGGAGTTGAGATAATTTTTTAGGATCATGAAGAGTTAATGGCCATGGAGGAAGTTATTATAGTCGCCATTACTAGAGAGTCACTTCAGGATAGTGATATGCTGCCAAAATACAATACTTTTGATGCTTAAAACTTGGAATTTTATGTGTTCTCAAAGTGATGTTAGTAGATTTGATGTGTTTGTGTGTTTGTTTTGTCAGATTTCAGTGTTGGGATAGTGTTTGGTCAAAGTGTGAAGCAGTAAATTTTGTTGATCAACGAAACTCTTTTACCAGTCGTGGAAATGTTCACGGGCCGTAGATGGGGTCTTGTAGCAATTTCCAATGAGGGTTGAATTTTTGAGTTAAACTCTACGAAGAAAGCAGATAAGTCATACACCAATCCACAAGTCCTAGAGTGTGGTCGTACTCTAAGGATCAAAAAGTGGAAAAGCTCTGAAAAGTCATCAGATGAAACCCCCTACGGGCCATAAAATCTTACACGACTCGTGGAAAGGTCTCATTGAAGTAGTCTCCAAAATCCAGTTTTAGTCTACGAAGCCCTGACATATGAGCCATAGATTGATGCATGAGCCGTGAACCTGCCCATAAAGTGTGCCAACGCAGTTTTCCTATTCTATTTTCATTTTGATTTTACACATTATAAATAGGTGTTTAGGTTATTTTCACTTAGTTTTGAAGAGTCACGAAGTATGAACAAGGTTTTAGAGAATACACTTAGGATTTGTCATATTTTAAGTAGAAAAACATTATTGTGTGTTCTTAATTCAACCTTGTGATTCTAGTTGAAGAGTTGGATTTCATATTCTTAGATTTATCTGTGTAAGTGCTCAATTATGTTACTCTACTTCATAATTCCTGTATTTATATTGATCATGCATAGCTAAATCCACAACTAGGGTTGTGGGAACCATAAGCAACTAACAAGGTAAAATTAGATATTGTGTGATTCTTGGAAGGTGTGTTAGGTTGTATTAATTAATCCTCTTCACTTTAACTATTTTTTAACGTAGGCCTATTTTAGAAGTCACCTAGTGTTACTTGCTAGATCAAGGAAGTAATGAATAGAAAAAAGGTAATTAATAAGATTCGATTGATATGTTCTTGTCTAATCAACCGAATTGGATCAAGGGGAGGTTGTACTGGGATAAAAAGTAAGGGTTAATAATGTTACATCACGGAGACCGATCAAGTTCTGTGATGAAATTTACCTATTCGCTGGATCAAAGGTTTAGGTAAACCTAGCTTACTGTCCTACACTTACACACCGGAGAAGGTTACATTTATCCGATAACATCAAGTTAGGGATCCATGGGGAATACATTGCCTTAGTTAGCTCTTCTACTGATTTCTTATCACCTGCATTAGTTTAGTTTAGTTAATTTTACTTTACAAAACCACTTTTTCTTGGGAGATAAGTAGGTTAGTCATTCCGACTTACATTAAATTAATTCTTGAGTCTACCATATTTCCTGAGTGATCGACCCTAACCTTTGTTAGGTTATTTACTTGACAACAATCTCTTTAACTCAAAAAGGACGTATGGCTTGAGCGACATCAGATAGGTCTATGATCGGGATGAGTGGATCATCCGATACAGCTGAGCCAGAGCATGTGATACCCTAGGTAGATGTAGAGTCCACTACTCTGGCACCCATTTCAGAGCCTGCACCCCATGAACTGGGTACAAATGCCTCAACTACCTCTTCTTCAACCCTACTACCACGGCATGTTAAGTGATTAAGGAGATTATTTATCTTACTCCTTCTTATTTAGCATGATTGGTATAGTTCTTATACATTAAGGACAATGTTTCTTTTTAGGAGGGGTGAGCATTAAGAATCCCATTATTTGATGATGTTGTTTTTATTTGGTTATGTTATGGTTGGTTGAGACAATGAGTTATGGGTTTTCTTTAAGTTTTTGTTGATGTGTAATTAAGACAATCTTTTATGTTTTGCTTGTAAATATTATTTTGGGTTGTAATAGTTAGTAACTTTTATTTTATTTTATTTTAGTTTGATGGATATCTTTTGAATGATGTGTGCCGAATGTGTCTTGGATTTTTGGCAAAATACCCATGCATATATGAAAATCCATTTAAAAAGCATTTTGTTATGTCTCAAAGTCCTTAGAAATTCAAGTATTGATCACCAATAGTTTTTATTCAGATAGTTCCATGGATGAAGAGCATGTATTGACTCACTAATTAGTTCATTTCACTAGCTAGAAAATGATCCATGCATGGATTTGAAGCATCTTGAGTTGACTAAGTGAGTGTTGAACTTGGATATGCAATGATTAAAAAATTATGATTGTGTATTGTCTAGACATTATTTGAATTTGGAAGCCATGATGCCATAAGAGGTGAGATAATTGTTGAAAAGCATTGTCACGACCTAGAAGGGGGCCTAGATGTGACATGGCGAAAGAGAACTCGGAAGTCCTCGATCAATCCATCATAGCATCATCACACACATCATCAGTTCGAAAGCACGGAAGTAAACACATAACACATAAGCTCTAAGGGAATTTGAGGTCGCGACATGAAGGAACTCATATCAATTCAACAAGCCTTAATCATCATATACTTGTATTCATATACTTTTACTTTGAAAATCATATAAATCATATAATCCTTCATAATTCATGCATAGATGAGTATAATCATCATGTAGAAATCGCAATCCAACCATTTGGTATCAACTCACAAAATCCCATAAAAAGCATCATAAAACTTTGATAAAAAGAAGGTTTTTGATTGGTCTTCTTGCATGAAACTAATCTATGAATGAAGCCTTACATACCTCAAGTGAGAACCTTAGGAATTTAGAGTAGAAAAAACCTTAAATTCCTTAGAAAATATTGGAACCCTAATTTCATTGGAGTCTTTGCCTAAAGAGAGAAATATTTGAGAGCCTTTGAGAGGATTCTGAGAATGAATGAGATAGAATGAAATAGGAATGGAATTTATAGGATTTAGGTTGGTTAAGTTAGTTAGAAGGGCCAAAATGATATTTTTTAGGAGTAAAACAAATTGAAAATGTCTGAAAATCCCTTCATTAAAAGTTGATGGAGCCATTCACGAGACCCCATCCATAGGTCATCTTCCCATCTACGGCTCGTGTTTTGTCTTTGTAGACCACATGTCACAAAAGTTGAGCTACTAGAAATTGTACCTTTCATACCACAAATAAAGAGTATGGTTTGTGGTTCAATATACGGATCTTAAATCCCTTTGTGCAACGTTCTCAGACTTAGAAAATTTTCAAGTTCTTCAGGGCTCCTTTCACGACCCTTTAGATGGGACGTGGTTCCATCTAGGGTCCATCTTGTTTATCAAGTTCCAACTTCCAAAAACCCAAACATTTTCCAAATTCTTGGACTTCGGCCCATGAGACCAACCTATGGCCTGTGGTCTCATCCACGAACCACAAATTGGCTCGTGAAGTCTACCAGTCTTTAAAATTCCTCAACTTTTTATTTTCTAGGCCATACAATGTGCAGGGTGTTACAACATCAAAAGTGATAGAATCGGCAAAAAAGGATGCAATTATACATGTCAACTCGATGATATTGAGGACATTTGGTGCATCGCCGATCAAAGTCATCAAACTCAATGCACATCGCTAAATGTTATAGACGGTTTCGTTGAAATCAAAACTTGGGTGCTCAACTCAACAATGGATGTTGCAAGTTGGTGCATCGCCAAACATGCTAACTATGCCCAACTTACCTCGTTGAATGACATTTTGAGAAAAATCTTGGTATGGTATTTAAGCATTTTGGTTGGTAATGTTTAGTACACTTTGACACACTTTGTGAATACTTTTCACAGAATACTCTTAGCTTGTACTTGTTCTTCTAAAAGGATTTTTTTATTTAATTTTTTTGCAATCGGGGAAGAAGAATATGGGAAGCAATTAGTTTTATCTGGTATTCTAAATTCAAATTAAAGAATATGGATGATCATTTGGGTATGATCTCTTCTCCTTTTACCATGAGTGGCTAAAAAGTCCCATACTTGGGGGTGTGCAATGTAGTTGAATGTTGAATTTATTAATGGATCATTGAATTATTTATTATATGTGTGAACTTATGTTTTCTACCATGTATAATTATAAACCTAAGGTTGCAAACTCAGGATAGATCTTTGAATGTTGCGTAATTTTGAGTATTTAAAAAAGGTAGATAACATAATAGTCATGAGTAATTGTGATTTGAGTTGAACTCTTAGTGGGGAAATTGACTAAGACTTTAGATTGTTTAGATATTTAATTACATAAATTCCCTTTGTGATTTTCATGTGAGATCATTAACGATTCACATTGAGATACTACTTTTGACGTATGAATGATTACAGTTACCAGCTATCTAGTCTACCCACACACAATTAATATTGATTCTCAGTAATTAAGACCCATTTTTTGTGAATTCATGTTCAACTACGTACACCCCTAGCATGTCCCCATTCATAGAGTTTAAGTTAAGCAATTGTTGTTCAATTTTAGTTAATTGGTTGCAAATCATACTTAGTTAAGTTATTAGACCATTTTCCATGACTACAATTAATTAGATCAAATTTTAATTCAAACAATGAATCATTACAACATTTCTCGTGGGATCGACCCCAACTCTTTTGGTGGGTAAATTACATTGCTAATGACCGTTGTATTCCTTAAATGGCTTTGGAGTATATTTGAGCATTATCACTTTAACTCATTTTGAAGTCCATTTTTGTGACTTAACTTCTCCTTTATTTCATATTGTTGGGATGCTTTGGAGACTGATTCTTATGGAAAATTGCTTGGTGCTGCTGGGCTTTGTTTGACAAGAGTGTGGGGATTGTTGGGGAGGCGTTGTGTTAGCATTTTGAGGTGAATTCTTGCTCCCTTAACCTCTAATGGCTCCCAAGGAAAGTTCTCCATTTTTCTTCTTATATGAATTGAATTAGTCTATTTGGAGCCCCAAATTTTGTTCCCTTTTGGGACAGAAGTTTGGGGAACTATTTAAGACCTTTTTTTGGAGTTAACTTCAAAATTTCACATACAGGTCCCACATTCCTTCTTTTGACTCCAAAATTTAATTATCTTTATCCCTTGTAAATTTAGTGTCAAAACGATTGTAACAAGTTGTGTTTTTCTTGTAGATGACATGGTAGCATTTTGAAGCTGTTAAAAAGGGAAAAGCTCTGATGGAGCGAGTTAAAGCGCACATGATCAACTCTAAGGTAGGCTAAAGCTTCACTTTCTTTTAGAGTGGTTTTGAGTATGTGAATTTTTGTGGAATTTCATGAATATAGGCGGGGAATTAGCTAAGTAAGTTTTTCTTATTAGAATTCTTAATTTAGGCTATTTTCAAGTTTAGCGGGTACTTGTTTTGTTGTTTTTGATTTTATATGCCTTGTAATGTAATTCACATATTATTTGTGTATAATTGAGCAGTTTGGCCTTTGTTTAGGCATAGACTAGTGGAAGTCATAGACCTACAATTGCTAGAGTTGATAGGTATTATTTTCTATTTTTAATGTCGTACGGATGGCTTAGATCCTTATAGACAAATATATTAGACTTTGATATAATAGTGTTGGCCTTAGCTAGGCAATAATGTTTATCCTATGACTTATCTTCCATAGATTCGCACATTTGCAATTTTTTTAACTATATAGGTGGCAGTGAGCCGCAATGTATGATTTAGATATTAGATGTTGGATTGGATTTAGATGGATAGATCTTTGGTATACAGTTGACTCTGTCACCCTCAGCAGTTACCTTTAGCTTTTGACTAGCATTAAAATTTATGCTTCAGCCTCAGCGACTTCTGGAAAGCATCAAGATGTATGGTCTGGACATGATTTCATAGACACTTTGAACATGCATCAAGATTTATGTTTCAGCCTCACTTCCAGAAATGCTTGCAGCATGCGCTAGGATTTATTCTTTGGCCTCATTTTCCCTATTACTTGAGTTTGCTATAAAGTTCTAGTTTTGTGATTTCAATCTTGGATCTTTGATTAATTTCTTCATACATCTAACTTTTTTGTGTACCTATTGGGCTTATGGGGTCCAGTTGTTTCTATTTATTTTTGTACACGAGTGTACCTTATAGGGTTTTGGGGATCAATTGGGTTAGGCATCTTAGGTTCTTGAATATTTACATCAGTGTGCATACCTTTATAACTTGATATTTCTTACTTCTGTTTATGTTTTATTCTAGAACCTCCTATTATTTTTTGTTGTTCTTACTCACTTTTCCTATGAGGCCTACTAGGTACCTTTATCTAGTACTCATACTATACTCTACACCTATTTTTGTGATATAAGTCTAATCACTAGTTACCAGTTTGAGTCTGCAGCAGTCGTTTTAGAGACAAAGGTGACTGCGTGGCATTCTAGATCATTATAGCCTCTTTCAACTTTTGTGGCCCATCTTTTGTTATTTTGGGACTAGCCTGTTGTATATTTTTATTTTTTGCCCACTTTAGGCTCTTGCATTCAGTTTTTAGTAGCTCTGTACTTGTGACTTTCAGGTTTTTGGAGGTATCTTATTGTATGTTTATTATATGTGATGTGTCTTCATCTTTCTAACTTATTTCAAATCCTAAATTCTTATTCCCATTTTTCTGCCTTTAAACTCATTACTTGTAATTTTGGGTTATAGGTTAGTGTACTTGTTGGTGGGTTATGGTAAGTGTCAGTATGACTTAAAAAATTGGGTCATAATAATTGACTTTGGTCAACTGTAACACCTCAAAAGTTCAAAAGTCAAGTTGGAAAGAAAATGCAAAACAATCTTACTAGAATAGGTTTCTACTGGCCAAATTTATAGGATGTAGTTTCTTCTATGAGTTGTGATTACCAGTCATGGATTAATGGTTGGAAGTCTAGAAATATAGAACCTCTGGTGGAAATTTATGAGCTTAGTTTATGGATCATAATCACCTTTATGAGTCATACACTAGGGTCATAGATGGAGACTTAGAGAAGTTGATTTTATCTTAGATACGATGAATGGCATTCATAGGTTGTAGATGGTCTTATA
The DNA here is from genome assembly GCA_038996855.1 of Solanum aculeatissimum. Lineage (NCBI taxonomy): Eukaryota > Viridiplantae > Streptophyta > Magnoliopsida > Solanales > Solanaceae > Solanum > Solanum aculeatissimum. The sequence continues at coordinate 11,084 of JBCEWC010012140.1, forward strand.
ATCATAGAAAGTGACTTGTGGGTTACTATTCAGAAAGTAGAATTTTAGTACTTTGGGTCTACGAATGACAAAGTATGGGTCTTAATTACTTATATGGATCATAGAACTGCTCTCAAAGTTTGAGATTCTAAGATTTAGATTTGAAGCCTAAATTCTTTAGACAGGGATCCATGGTTAGTAAAAGGAACTGCAGACCATATATAGCCCTCATGCTGCATGTCGGCAATTAATTCTTAGAGGTAATTCAATCTTGTCCATCTGTTTAACTTATATATTACATCATTTTAGGTTATTGTAAGTGAAATTTAAGGGTTCCTATCAGCCTATTCTCTCATTCTCTCAAGTCCCACCCAATTAGAAATTTTTGTTTGTAGAATTCATCTTTCAAGATAAGATCAAAGTGATTCTAGTGTTCTTCAAGTTCAAGTCTTCTTTCCCAAAATTCATTTAGGGTCTAACCTAAGTATGTGAAAACTTTGTCAAAGCATATCCCTTAACTTATTGAGTCTTACAACAAACTCAATTTTCTAAGTTTTGATCATTACCATGCTAAGGTTTTCATGAATTGTTATGGGTTCTATAAACTTGCATCAAAATCTTTTAAATTTATCTTATAATGCTTTGTTTAAGAATAATTCAGTATTTTCAATACGATTTTCACGAACCCATACCATACAAGTATCTTATGATTATAAATACAACTATGATAACATGCATGAACTATGATTTGAAAAAAATTATAAATTTACGATGCTTTCAAACAAAGTATCATTATGTTTTCACAAAATTTAGATTTGTTGTTGATTGAAGCATTCTCATTATGATATTATGATTCAAGATTTCTTCCTATCAAAGTGTTGCCACTATGACTTGATTCTTTTGATTAAAGTGTCTTTTATCATCTTGTTACAAGATTGTGACATGTTGAAAGTGTTATTCCTATGATTGAGATTTTCATGGAAAGATTGGTTTTACTAGACTTTTACCATTTTAAAAGATATAATATGATTATGTATAATTTTTATTGAGAAGATTACCTAACATCGATTTGGACTAACATCAATTACCCAGCTCCCAATATTAAGTGTCAGGATAGGATATCCTGATTGGATAAGTTATCTAATGGATCCACATAAGATCATGATCATAGTTTTTACCTTGTAAGTAGGAAACCTTATTTTCGTGTGGGAAAATAACACTAAACTCCATATTATAGCTCATATGACTTATGTCGATTAATGGGACCTCTTCCTCATGTTATGATATAATTTTAAAGAAGTATGCATTGGCTTTGTATCATGGTTTCAGTTTCAGTTATCATTTCATGTTACATTAGTCATTGCATTATCATATTTTAAAGTTTATTATGTCATCATGTCATGTTATTGCATATTTCATATATTCAGTACATTTCATAGAACAAACCACATGTTTTTTTAATATATAATTTTATAATATAGGTGCAAACGCTCTCTATTAGGCCCTTGATAATAGGGAGGGGCTACGAGGCATTTCGGAAATACTTCACTTCTCTCATGATGTTATGTTGTATGATAGATTTAAACTATATACAATTTTTTCTAACTCATGTTCTATGTGTTTCAGAATCATGCCACTAAAATGAGCTCCATTGCAAAGGAATGTGAATGCTAATTTGGAGCCTAAAGTTCCACAAGCTCCAATCAATACCTAAATCGAGCAAATCTCTCATGTAGAATTCATGGTTGCTTTACAAGTTTTGGCCCAAGCTATAACTATGTAAGTGATGATGGATTATTTTCCTAGTTAACCCTTAAGTGAACATGACTATCACTAGGGTTTAGGATTTTACTAGGATGACTCTAGAGTTTCATAGATCAAAAGTGGATGAGAATACACAAGATATCATAGAGGGCGTCAAGAATATTGCTGAGATTATGGATGTTTCATAGATTCAGAGTGCTAACCTAATCACTTATCAATAAGGTGAATCTTAGATTTTGTTTAAATAATGGAAGAATAAAAGGGTGAGAGATGCAGGACAGGTGGATTAGATCGATGGTGTCTGAAAGTGCTTTCCTAGACAGACTCTTCCGACTTGATTTCAGGGAGGCAAAAATCTAAGAGTTCATAAATTTGAGGCAAGACGATATGATGTCATAAAAGTATTTCATGAAGTTTACTCAAATATATAGGTATGCTCCAGCTATGATGGCTGACTCTAGGGATCGAATGAGCAAGTTCATTTTTGCCATCTCAAGGGTGATGGTCAAGGAGTGCAAAACTGATAACATTCCATTATACTTCTCTAAAGAAATATAGACAATCGTTAGAAGTCTATTTACCCAACTAAGCATCGGGATCAATCCCATAGGGAATAGGTTAAAACAACTCTACCAGTTATCCTATCTCAGTCATTGGTTCTCTTTCTAGAAAACAAACAATAGGAAAAAGTAAAGGTAGGGGTTTTGAACTAAGTAAGATACTAAATACGATTATGAATGTGAACTTAACACCTTAGGTATTAGATAGTGTGATAGATGTATAGGGTTGTAGTCCCCATAACATATAAATCATTAAGCATTTAAAATTGGTGATAATGTTCATCGCCTTGCCTACAAAACCTAACAAGTTATGCAATCTCTAGTTCAAGTCTCGATCCTTTCTAGACATCTTTCTTTCATCAGCTCTTGGTCTCAGAATGTGTTCATACAAACCCTTGCTCATTGGTATTGGATTTACCATCCCCTCTTGAGCTCAAGTATCGTAGATTACAAACTATCCCTGGATACAAACTAACCCTGAATCTAAGTGTAATATCTCCTCTCAGGCTCAAGCGACTCAAACTAAGGTTGATTGCATCTATCTACCATTATGATTCCCTTTTCCTAATCATTACTATACTTTCGGACAAATAATGAATACGGGCAAGTTCTTAATGAGTGCACTCATCAAGAAAGACTTTCGGATGAAGGAAATCATAATACATGCAATACAATTCCTAAATAAAACCTTAAATGTTCCTACATTAATATAACATCATGGTTCCCACAACTCTAGTTGTGGGTTTAATTAATCGAACTTGAAAGAATTAAAACGTAAATCATGATGTAATTCATATTTAAATTACTTACAAAAAAAACAAGTCTCAATTCACACAAAGAAACAAGAGATGAAAATCAGATTCAATCTTCAAACGATAACCAAACTCGCAACTAAGAAATATTGTTTGTTGTCTCACTGTCCAGGCAAATTATGAAGGGAAAATGAATGAAATTTATGTGTTTATGTTCCATTGTTCTAGACCCATAACATAGGGAATAATATCTATTCTAATGAAATAAAACATAACCTTATATAGTAAGCAAAACCTAATCCTAAATAGTACAGGGAAACTATCCTAATTACACTAGGAAACTTGAAAAAACTGGACGAATTTACCTCCATAGCACTGACCATGGATCGTGGTCAGTTTCACACCCCATCATGGAACTTCATGGTATGACACCTGATGAAATGTTGTCCATTCCTGGTACACTTCACGAAGGTTCTTCACCATCTGTGAAGAGCACCACGATTTGTAAACTTAGTTGTGCCTTGTCCAGTCTGTCGGGTGTCATTCATGAGCACCTTCATGGCTTGTGGATTGCACCACAAATTGTTTAAGGTCTTGTGGTAGGACATGTTAATCCCATTTTTGTTGCCTTCTACCTTGATGACACCTTTTCATGAATAGTCATGTACACCATGGATCGTGAACCCCCTCGTTGTATGCTTCCTTTATAATTGTTGTTCCTTGTTGCCTCCTATACTCCTGGGAAAATTGAACACTACTGCATCACCATTTTATGTCTTCATATGACTTATGAATTTTTCCATGGTTAGTATAGACCCCTTTGTATGCCATTCATAATTAATTCTACCGCAAAATGCCTTGATTGCTTGTGGAATGACTTCGCACTTATGCAATTTAGCCTTTTCAAGTTTGTCTAGTGTCTAACACATGCCAAATACTTGTCACTGCTTCTTGAAATGCTATCATGAATAATTCTTTGGAGGTTCCACCCAAAATATAAGCAAATAAGTTCATTGTTTATTTAATCCCTAAATTCCTCATTTTCTTGAAATAAATACAAAATACACATCAAACTAACAAAATAGACTTAAGAACTTACAATAGTCCTATGTTTTGAGCGTTGTAAAAATCATATTTTCATGACTTATGAAACACCCTCAACTTAGAATCATTTTTTGTCCTAAAAAAATAACGAAAAACAAAACTAAATGAGGTTCAAGTACAAGTATCTAATAGGTAATATATAGCAACCTTGCAGTCATCAAGCACATACCCAACTGTAAACTCGCAATGCACTCCCACCCCAACCAACACACAAAGGTTTGTTTAAGCATTAAATCATACACAGTTGACCACATAAATCAAGAACAAAGATGAACCAGTTAGATTGGCAATGAAACAGTGCAAGAACAGTGTCCTCACTACAATGAAGTGTCACACAGTAAGAAAATGCAAAAATAGAGATTGGATATTCAATCAATACACAAGTACATACCATATGCTTGCCCTTATTTCACCACCTTAACCCTTGAATGACCTTTTTAGTATCACATTTGGGACTGTTTGTCTTGTAACTCTAGGTCAGGCTAAGGTAGGGTACATTTAGGATCAAATTAACTGTTTTGCTCCTCCAAAATGCTACTTTGGATTAGTTATCTACTTTCAACTCCCAAACTCTTATTGTCCCAACACTACTAAAAAAACTGTGAATACCGACCTCAAACATACCAACCTCTGATGGAAGTCAGTAATTTTTGACTTCCGAAGGTCGGTATTGTTAAAAACAATTTAAAAAATAAAAAAACCTAAGAGCATCGACTATAGGAAGTCGGTTTTTAATGAACAAAATGCAGGAAAACAATATATCGACCTCCAAAAGTCAAATATTTCCCGGGAAAAATTAAATACCAAAAATACCGACTTCTTGTAGTCGGTATTGAATTTAATAAATAAATAAT